>JAECUM010011566.1:0-63096 GCA_016617855.1 Megalonaias nervosa | reverse complement strand
GTATTTGGACTACATCAGAGTTAGATCAAACGTGAGTTTGCATAAATGGCTTTAATTAAGATGTGTACAAATTATGCAGATATTCTCTCCAATATGGCTGTTGCAGCTATAAATAGAAAAACTCTAAATGACTCAGAATCAGCTGAACAGTAATGATAAAATGTACCAGATGGCATCTTGGTTTGAAGGCCTTGAAACTGTATACAGATGATTGATCTGCCATTAAATATAAGCTGAAGATAGAATCCTGTGACAATATTTTTCATTACCAATCAACAGAATTTGAAATTTCAACAGAAAGCACTCTATTCACCCTGATTTCTTTGTGAGCTGCTCATTGACTACGCAGTTAAGCAGTCTCTGGCTTGCCTGGGCCTCTTGTATTATGGAAAGTCATAATTCTTGAGGTGTAAAATGTACACCAGCTTTACCTTAGCTGATTTTTAAAAAAATATTTTCTTTTATATTGTTCTTTGGCTTATTGCCTTTATATAGCTTATTGGCCATATATATTTCAATCTGAACTGCTTGGTCAAATATATATATATATATATATATATATATATATATATATATATATATATATATATATATATATATATATATATATATATATATATATGGCTTGAAATTACCAGTAGTCTGCTGGGCGGTTGAACAAGTAGTTTCTCAATCTGCGAGGCCTTCCGGCTATTAAATTTGAGGCCTGAAAATTAAATTTGAGGCCTGTATGGTCTATATATTTTACTTTGAACAACTATTTTGAAAAATATCCAGCACTTTCTCTTGTACTTCAGGGTGAATTTAATGGCAAGCTGGAACAGGAGGCTGACATTGATCAGATTTTGTTTTTAAGCTGTTTACACAGTCCATTGATACCAGGCCTATTGGTGTATCCTGATCATGCAAATGGCAAGCTTATACAGACAGTTGGAATTTTGGAGAATAAATGCCTGCTCTCCAGAACACTTAGAAAACATTCTGGATCTAATTTATAGAAAAACTAATGAATAAAAAAACAACTTATTTTGAGATAAAAGGAAAAAAGGATGTCCTGGTTGAAAAGAGAATCCCTGGCCCTTTCCAAGAAGAATAAATGGTAGGTCATTTATAAGATCATTTCTTGTGAATACTTTAAGCAGATACTAATCTGCCAGCAGGTGCAATAAGAAAGTTGGGGGCTCCATAACATTGGCAATATGCTGTTGTTGTATCAGGCTGATGCTCATGAGGTAAAATGTACAGGTTGCAAGTGGAGCTAGTGACATGGGCATTATTGCACAATCTTCTGATAGTGTCAGACAACGGAAAACACTGGCACGTGTTAAAAGAGATCTGTCCAGTATTATAGTGTAATATCAGGTATAGAAAATTAGAATTTTAAATTGAGTGCAATTACTGAATTTTGTACAACATTCATTTAAATATATAAATGCATCAGGGAGATAGATAATGCATCCAGTGAGTAATCAAGCAGACAATCAGCTATGAGAAAAGAACATTCAATTGATTAGCTGGACTGTTACAGTCTGCAGGAAAAAAGTGTTTCCAGACTGCAGATCTGTTATCCAGTTGTGGGTTTAATCAGTTTTGCATGAATTTTGCACCTGAAAATATTGATCAACGTGGTTTAAAGTACAATAAAATCATTGTACAAAGGAAACTGCAAGTAATTTACTTTGTTTATTGGGAATATATGACACCATCCTCAAAGACAGTGTTTAGTCCAATATCTGACACCATCCTCAAACACATTGTTTAGCTCACTGTTGTGAAATAGAGATATGCTGTTTTACTACCCCCCCCCCCCCCCCCCAAGTATCAGCACTAGTGTCCTCACAGATAAAAGTATATACAAAACACTCTTAATGGATATCAACCATTACTGGATGTCAACCATTCTTTCTTCTTGGCTTGTAATCAACAGTTTGGAGTAGGTTTCAAGGTACATATCAATTGAGGAGGATGCTGAAGAAGCCAGCATTGTACATATTGATCAGTTATGTTCATCAAGTTTTATTGACATATGAAGATATTTCTCTGTAGTGAAATAAAGTGTACTAGGAAGCATCACAATAATGGCTAGAATTGTAGTCTGAATAAGTGTCTGAGTCAGATGATGGGACGGGATTCTGTTTTAAGATTATGATGTGGATCATGTATTGCGTGAAGTATTGTGACCTTAATATGTTACTGGCAAAGGAGATGCCAATGGTTGTAGTATTGATGAAGGTTCTAAGAGCTTCGATTTGTATCATAATTTTTTCCGAAGTTGAATATAAAAGTAGTAATAGTCATTTTTTTTCAAATTTACCATATGTTTCATATTTATCTTTGGGACCTAAGTAGATCCTAAGTAAGTCACCTTGTAATAACCTTGTAAAAACTGTACTTAATATCTTTGGTTGATGTGATTTTAATTTGATCGCATATCATTATGTCCCTGCCAAAACTGTGAGGGGCAGAGTCCACTGAATTGCACTTCTTTGTCTTTCAGTCTGTTTATTCATTCCATCTTTGGATACCTTTCTGTGTAAATGGACCCTTCTACATTTTTGGTTTCATTGCCCTGAAATTTTGTATGTTGTATATACTTCCACACAAGTCAAGGTCTAGCTGGAAAACTGCAAACATCAGAGACACTGATCTTCTATTGCATAATGCGCTGGCAGATAAGGGTCTCTGTTGTTATGTTCTAATGATTATTCCTTACAAACTGCATAGACCCTGATATGCTTGAGCAACATGTGATGGAGATCTGGTCTATTCAGTTTGCAATTAGACTGGACTTAGGATAACACTCCAGTGGCCTAGTGGTTAGAGAATCCACCTTGGATGCGAGAGGTCACGGGTTTGAATCTGGCCGAGTCATACCAAAGACTTATGTACTAACAGCTGCCTTACTTGGCACTCAACATTAAGGGGTTAGTGTTATGACTGGTCGGCCTGGTGTCAGGATAATGTGACTGGGTGGGACATCATGCTACATGTCTACAGTGTGATGTCCAGTGCTAGACATCACTATAAACTGCCACACTGCAGACACCATAGTGATATGACAGAAATATTGTTAAAGCTACATTAAAAATCCAAAACACACACACACACACACACACACACACACACACACACACACACACACACTGGACTTTGAGTGAGTACATACAGTAATTAATGTGGACATCATGAAATTTTGCAAAAATGCATTGTGAAGGTGCTAAACAAATTTTTTAAAAATGCAAGTTTTCAAGTTGGTAATTTTTCCAGTGATATCCCACTGTATGGTCCACACTTGTGTAATAATCTCCTTCATCAATTTTCCAGGTATTGCTTTTAAATTGTGTTCATTGTTTCAGATATAGTGAGAATGACCCATGATTCATTATAAAGATGCTCAGTAATTTTAAAAAAATTGAACCTGATAATTTTCATGTGACCATGTAAAGTTCTATGTGCAGTTAACTTCACGTAGTGTTCAATGCATTGCCTTAAGATTTGGCTCTGTTGTGGAAGAGATAAAAAATAGATGTATGTAAATTATTACAGAGATAATGGAGATTACTGCAGAGATAATGGAGCTGTGTATTGTGGAGATAATGGAGATGTGTATTGCAGAGACCATGAAGATGTGAATTGCAGAGATGGTGGAGATGTATATTGCAGAGATGGTGGAGATGTATATTGCAGAGATGGTGGATATGCATATTGCAGAGATCATGGAGATGTGTATTGCAGAGATCATGGAGATGTGCATCGCATTATGAAGATACTAAATGGTTTATTTTGAAGAAAAATAATACCATGTAATGAATTTTGCCAGTTTGTTTTTCAAGTAACCAGCCCATCATAGGGTTCCTAGTTTCCTTTGAAACTATGTAAATTTCTTATAGATCTGCTTCTTGTTATGGTGTTTAATGCCATTTTTCCGCACAAGATTGGTTGTACATGGCAGCCAGTGTTAGTGGTAGAAGAAGAATCCAGGAAAACCTCAGAAAGAGCCGCCAACCCATGTGAAGCTACTGGCAAACTTTGTCACATACTCACATAGGCCGAGCCCAAGACTTGAACCCACACAGACAGAAGTGAGATGTTGATAATCTGTAACGGTGAGTGCTTTAGACCACTCGGTCACTCGGTGTTCCTCTTTTAAATCTTATCGAGATGTGCATAATGCGTTGTGACTTTTGGTAAAAATGAAATTTCTGGAAAATTACCATGTTATTTTTTTGCTTCACGATTTTTTCATGTAACTTGCATCTTAAGGCTTTCCTTTCCATTAATATTTGTTTATTACACAAATCATTTAACCATGTAGCTAGCAATGCCATGTTGAGCAGTTCTGTCAATGTAACATTATTTGATCTATTTCACATTTACTTACATAAATGTTTTTATGCAGTGCTAGTCTGGAAATAGGGCATCAATGTACTGTGAAATGTTAGTTTTTCATCAGCTTAGAATTTTTACACATGTTTATACATATATGCATATGTTTGTATTCCTTCCCTGGGTTATACATATATGTATATATGGCTGTAATAGGTCATTTTATGATTCTTATATATATATATATATATATATATATATATATATATATATATATGCCTGCAATAGTTCCATCCACTGTTTGTAGATATATGCATATCACTGTAATAGGTCTTGCCACCATTTATACATATATGCACATGGCTGTAATAGTTCTTTCCAAAGTGTATACATGTATGCACATGGCTGTAATAGTTCTTTCCAAAGTGTATACATGTATGCACATGGCAGTAATAGTTCTTTCCACAATGTATACATGTATGCAAATGGCTGTAATATTTCTTTCCACAGTGTATACATGTATGCAAATTGCTGTAATAGGTCCTTCCACAGTGTATACATGTATGCAGATGGCTGTAATAGGTCCTTCCACAGTGTATACATGTATACAAATGGCTGTAATAGGTCCTTCCACAGTGTATACATGTATACAAATGGCTGTAATAGGTCCTTCCACAGTTCTTCTGCTCTTCAGCATGCACCACCTATTAAAGAAGTGTGGTGGCGAGAATCTGTGTCCCACAGACATGTTTCTAGTATTTGAAATTTCCATATATGTAGAACTTGGAGAAAAATCCATGGTGAATAAGCCATTTCTTATAAACATTATTGCTGACAAGGGTCATCATATGGTCTCATTGCTTCACAGAGCTGACTTGCACAATTTTTATTTCTTGCAAGTTTTTAAGACAGATAATAATGGAATTTGGATGAAACAGAGGCATGGCCTGTGATAAAATAAAACTATGAAAAGTGGATTCACAGCTTCAGGGTGTCACTACTTTCTTTACATCAGAGTTCAGCGAATACTTCGGTAATAACTATCTTGTGTATTTGTTATTTTGGAATCCTTAGACAACAGTGGGTTTTCTTTCATCTATACAGTGCTTTAGAATCAACCTAGTTCCCCATGGGAATCATGGTTTTTCAGTTTATCCAGTTTTTCTATCATGGCAAGTCTTTGATGGTATGATAGTGATCTTTCCACAAGGAGCACATTTTTTTATCAGGAATCCTAGCATCAGTTCCTTAGATGATTCATTCTAGTTGTAGACTAAATATTCCAAGCCATTATCGATTGGTCTGGAAAGGATATTTTATACAACCTTTGCCATGCAGACCATACTAACTCCTAGCCATGGTGCATCAATAAATTTTTGAACCAATTATTGTGTGACATGTAATATTCCTTAAGAGTGCATAACATCATCCAATATGTCTTCATTTTCTTTTCTTTTTCTTCCAGAATGATTCCTGGACAATACTGACATCAAGCCAATTTTTTGATATATCAGACAATTTTTCCCATGTTTTTGAACAAGTTGACATTTTTATTTGCAGTTGGTTTTGAATAAAGCAATATTTTAATATGCTGTTTAATTTTTGAAATAATTATAATTTATGTCCTGATTGCTAGATTTTTCTTTAACTCATTAACCCCTGGTGCCATGTTTATGTCATGAGGTAGTACCCTACTTCTGAGCTCTGTATCATCAAGGTCATTTTAGATACACCAAAGTGGATGGTAGTATAGAAACATGTATGTAGATCTACAATGATACCAAATAATCTGGACTTTCTACTTGCATTGCAAACTACACAGGTAAAAACATATTTTTTGAGACTCAATTTTTTTCACCCAAAATTCACCCATAGATGGGATTGGATTATGTGTCTAGATTTGAGTCATTTTGGTCTGTGATCTAAGGCAGACCAGTCTGAACTGCACACAGACAGGTGAACCTTTGCAAAAAGTAGGATAAATTGGGGATTTGGAGTAAAAAGTTGCCAGGACACGAAAATGATGGGTCCAATAAGCAAAAAAAAAAAACGTGTGTGAGTGAAATAGCCAATGAAAAATGATGTTTCTAACACAACTAGGCATCTGGCTAAATGAAAATCTCTTGGAAGCAGATGTATTTAGATGTGTTCAGAAGTAGCCCCCAAAATGGGTTTTCTATACTCCCATTTCAGGTGAAAATGATAAAAATCTCCAGGGGTTAATGAGTTAAAGAATTGGTTTCTGAAGTTTTATTATTGACCATTTTAATCTTTGCTTCATACTGTTGAAGAGTGATATATTGAATTAAATGCCCAATTTACAAGTAAAGCAACACTTGGTATTTTACATCAAATAAAACATGAAATGATACATAAGTGAAACATTCATGGGCAAAATACCAGTGGTTTTTAAATCAGGGTCATGAGGATGATCTGGAGGGTCATGGAAGGTCATCAGGATTTTTTTTGAGGGTGGTGTAGTAGCGCCTCTTTGATGGAACTGCGCTATGGGGAATTAGTCACAAGCAAGAGGGTTTTTCTTTTCTGTATTTAATGTAACTCTGATACCTCTAGTTCTTCATGCTGACTCCCTTGCACTATGTTTGACCTGACCTAAAAACAATCCTAGTGGACTTCACAGAGAGCATTCTCTGAAGACCTTTTCTAAACTAAACTTCTGGTCTGATTATGTTAGATGCAGACCATTTATCTAACTCTAATCTACATATGAAAATGCACAAAATCTAAATTATGTAATCCAAAGTAAAGTCATATATCTACTCTCCATACACACTCTTTTCCCACTGATACTGTATGTTAGAATTTTCAGAAATATTAAGTAGGAAATTACTTGTAAACTTTATCCTTATCAGCAAATTAATTCAAAATTAAACTATAACTACCCAACTCTATTTTAAGCACTTTATACCTGCTAAAAGAGATTAAAATTTCCCTACAACTGGTCACTAATTTTAGTGTTTAAGTATTAAGGCAAACTTGCTACAGTTGATTTTAATTAGCTTTACAAACACATAATCCAATTGTTCTACTGACTTCTTCGTTTCACTTTCTCAGCTAGCACTGTAACTTGACAACATTGCCTTGGAGTGGTTGCTAATAATACTGTATTCATCCAGGATTTTAACCTCTGAATTTAACAGTGACTAAAGAGCTACTAGTCTTATCATAGACATACTATTATTAAATTTATGGAGAGAATTTACAAAATTTAAACATAAATATATCTTCTCTTCTAAAACTTATACAAAGTACCATAGCACCTGAAATAAATAAATTTAGCCCAATAATAGTGGCAAAACTTATCAAAGTGTAGAAACAGGTCTTGAGGCTCAAAAAACTATTTTTTAGGGTTGTAGTGAAAAAAAAGGTTGGGAACCAATGGACTATCCTGTCATTTACCTTTTGTTACAACAGATCAGGTTAGTTATCTGGTGCATGTTGAAACTCATTTGGACTTTTTTTAATCCCACTATAATGTATTGAAAACGTGTAAAGAACTCTATGTGTACAGTTGTATATACATAAATTCGTATATCATAAAACTTTTTTCCACTTGATTGAATGTTTGTGGATTCATAGTTAGCAAATAGTTTTTTCAGAATAGCTGAAAATACAAATGTTACTCAAACATGAAATAAGTCACAGAAACCTACTTTTGGTATACATTAATTAATCCCCTTGAGTTTGTATCAGTAGGGTACAATGACATGTTAGCACAGTCCTGGTCGTATAATGCCACTTTAAATTAAAGTTCTAAAAATATAATGGAAAAAAATTACAAACACTGTAGGATGACAAACCTTTTCAAATAAATGTAAGGTCCAGATTTTATCATCTGCTGCCCCCCCCCCCCCAATAAGCTGTAAGGCAAGCTGGAATCAAGATTCATGTTATTATTATTGGACCTTTTTTAAAAGAAGCTTTAATTTAGAAAGTGGGTGAATACTTATTGAAAAGACTGTATTAGTGTTGCAATATATATACTACTTGCCTCAATTGTTTATAGCCATTTAATGTTTTGAAATGTTTGATTACTGCATTTTCCCTAATTCGGACAATGACAGTGATAAACAGTGATGTAGGCCATTAACTACAGCAGCTGGATAAAAAAAGGACTTTTTTGGTCAGAGGAATATAAAGCCTCAAATTGTGGAGCAATGAAGGCTGAATTGATGATGAAAGAGTGCCATTGGAAGGAAAGAGAGAAAAATGGAAAATTCACTGCAGAACTTTCCAAGTAGCATGGTGTCAGTCAAAACACAATTAAAGGCAATTATCTGACGAGCCCAAAAAAATAACTGACTCAGTTGCTTTGTTTTCAGGTTCCTTTTATTTGGTGAATTATGTACATTTGTTTTAAAGTCAAAGAAGGGAATTGATTTTATGCAAAGACAGGAATAAACCTTATATAGTCAAGGATAATGACACTCTTTTTCAATATTAAAAGATCAGTACCCAAAACATAAATAGGATTCATAGCTTCATTTTTTTTCTGCAATTTTATCATTTTGTCATGTTTTTGGTTTTGGTTTGGGGGGATTCGGATATGTCAGGGATTGGAAGATGGGAATATTGCATCTTCATTTACAACATGGAAACAATTATTTTTTGTTTTCATTAGTAAATGTTTAAAGTGCTAGCTCTAATTGAAATGTGGGATATGGAACATTTATTTTGGAGTAAATTGAATTTTCATAAGTTCTACATGCAAGCCTTTTGTGTTCAGTTGGAAGTGAATATGAAGTAAAAACTTATTTAAATCAATAAATAGAAGCAATTACATGTATTTTGATTGTTGACTCATTTCAGAAAACATTATTTTTTGTTCCTTGGTCAGAATAATTGATTACCTTGGAATGGTTTAATTTCATTAAAAGTTACTTTGTAACATATTATATTTTTCCATTTATTACATCTGTATAAATATGTGTTTTGTGTGATAATTTTATTTTTTCTCACCAAAATTGCTTTAGTATTGATTCTTCTTTACCATTTGAATAGTTGTTTTGATTGATTGGTTGGTGTTTGAGATCACATAAACACTTGAAAGGCTTTATAGTGTACAGGCATTGTATGTCTTGCCCAGGCTTTATAGTGTACAGGCATTGTATGTTCTGTCCAGGTTTTACAGTGTACAGGCATTGTATGTATTGCCCAGGCTTTATTGTGTACAGGCATTGTATGTATTGCCCAGGCTTTATAGTGTACAGGCATTGTATGTTGCCCAGGCAAGTCTGGGTAGGATTCAAACCTACAGCCCATTGATCACAAGTCCATCATGTTAAGCACTGAACTGCTGTGGCTGTTGCTAGTTGTTTGTAAAAATGGGAAAGTCAAATAGAAGAAACCAGATATCTGTCTTTGTATCTCTTTGTAAAGGTGTTGGATTGCAAATTGTGTTGCAGGTAATAAAGACACATGCAGGTCAAGAGAAAACAAACCTTGGACTGCTTCAGATATTTTACCAAGGGAAGAAGTACAAGTCACAAGGGATGGAGGAAGAGGAAGGATGATGGAGAGCATAATTGACAGCAAATTTCATTTGTCAATTAAAAAATCATCCTGATTTTTGTGAGGCATATCATTCCGAGCCTGGTTATCATATACTTCATTATATGGCAGTATACTGAGTTGCATTGAGAGCTTTATAATGAGGGAATACTATATTCTGCTTCTGAAAAATACTGGTACTTGGGGCAGAACAAAAATATAAAGTTTTCAAAATATTCATGTTCATATTTAAAAAATCTAACATATAAATCTAAGGTGAAAAATATTGGAAATAATGAATGACAAGTACACAGGATATTATGGTTAGATTTGGCAATTTGATATGTGTTTTCCCCATTTTTTTTTAATCAGGCAACTTATGATAAATACCATCTTTACTTGCTTATAAGACAAGTCCAATTGCAAACTGCACAGACCCAGATCTGCTGTCACATAATGTACTGGCAGCTCTGGGTCTATGCAGTTTGTTAGGAGTAATCAGTAGAACAAACAATATTTACCCTGATCAACCAGTGTATTATGTGATGGCAGATCAAGATCTGTCTTTGCAGTTGGAATGAACTTATAAGCAAGTATATTTGGTAGGTTAGTTGTATTTCAGCATAAGGGAATTTATGGAGACAAAATCAATAACCAAGCTTTGTCCAGAATTTTCTGTGAAATGTTGGAAAAAATATTGCCATGTAGTCTTGTGAAAATGTGAATTCTAGGCAAGCAGAAAATTGTTGGATTTTTTTTCCCTGCCCAGAGGAAGGATATATGATAGGGACTTTCACTAGTGCTAAGGGTATCAATGATTTGTCAGGTATGTTATCACCACAACCCATCACACATGACCATAGTCTGCTAAAGAGTTGTCTTTAGGAGTTTATTGTATTGTTCCTCATTCTGTGTATGTCAGTGGAGACATCATTGGAGAAAATTATAGGTTACAATGTCAGGGAAGACTAGTGGTGAAGTCTTTCAGTTCAGTCTTTGATGATTTGGCCACAGTTGATATTGGATAGTGTACTTGCACCTTCCTAATTGAATTAATACCCTAGAATGGTGGGGATAATTGAATTATTTTAGAAAGAGTTACTCATCCTTAGTTCACCTTTATTGTCAAGGAAATTGTATGGGTAATAGATACACAATAGATAAAACAATTAACTTCAGATTAGGAGCTATAGATAAGGCTAATTTAGGCCAGGAATTTTCTCCAAAAGGAATGCTCTGTTAAAACCCACCCTGAAATCAATTAAGAGATGTCTTGATTTCACAGTCTTCCAGAACTCAAAGCAGGAGAACTGGAGTATACTTCTTCATCTGCAAGGGTGATGAGTTTGAGGTTTTCTGGTCCCTTGTAAATTTTACATACCTTTCCAAGGTTGTCAGATATCTGCTTTTTGCTTTGTTAATGGTTACTTCCATGGATGGACATAAAAATTTCTCAACTCCGCATTGAAGTAAGACTGCTTGCCCACCCACCAGAGACAATGATACTTTCGACTGATAAGGCTTCCATTGATTCTTTGTCTGATAAGAAGTCAAGGGGATTGCATGACAGGGTCATAGGTGCATGTTGCCTCTCGGCCTGCTAAGGTTAAATGACAAGGGACACAATTTGCAAATATATCCAGTTAAACTTCAATTAGTTAATCAGTTTTTTAAATTAAACTTTTTATCCTATGACAGGCTGTATATTTATTAACAATTACTGACTTTCATGCACTTAACTCATAAAAGCACATACACTGTATATTCATCCTAGAAAAGAAAGTATTTTGTCGCTTTTAGAAGTTGGAGACATAGCAATTGTTTTTTATGTCCTTGACAGGAGTAACAGTTGCATGGACTTTTTCCCCCATTTGTATTTTTTAGTGCACTGTTTAGACTGGATACCAGAGGTATAACAAATTCATTTACACTGCCTATACTTGCTTATAAGTCAAGTTAAATTGCAAAGATTCTGACCTGCCATATCTTAATGTGCCTGCAAATTAGGGTCCATGTTATTTGTTGTACTGATTACTCCTAACAAACTGCACAGAACTAGATCTGTTGGCACATTATGCAGTGGCAGATCTGGGTCTCTGCAGTTTGTAATTGGACTTGTCTTATAAGCAAGTATATATGGTATGTATTGACATGATAATATTTTTTCTGACAATATAGAGTAATAGTAGGTTTACTACTGCTGGAATAGCCAATATGTATTGCATTGCAAATAGGACAATATGGCGATGCCGGAACAATTGAATGTGATGTATCAAAGTATACATGAATTTAAGTAGATGAAAGAAAATTGAAGAGTTTTATGTCACATCAACAAAAGTAATAACAAATTTGGCACTGTTTTTTGGTATTATTATTATTCTTCATCTGCTAGACGTTAGCTGTCAGACCAGTTCCTCTAGTTAGCAGTAGAAGAAACCATCTGTCTCAAGGACCAAACAACAACATAATTTTTAGTTACAAATGAATTATTTGTTGAAGATAACTTGTAGATTTGATGTCAAATGAAAATATTATTTTCGGATCCCTAATTGTTTTATTGAGACCAAAATGGTAGACAAATTCTGGAACATAAACTCTGCAGCTGTTCTTGAAGGCTCCTGTCCGGAAATATTGCAAGTTTCGGGAGTCAAATAATTACAGTTAATGAATCCACATGCAGAATTGGTAAAATGGTTGTTATATATGCAGGTAATACAAGTAACCTTGAAAAACAAATGGACAAAGTAGTAGACTGTATTGTGGTAAATATTGTATCCTATTTTATATTTTATTATCTCATTTTATTATTATCTCTTCACTATATGATAATATCACAGTGTGTACTGTATCTAGCAGACAGTTCAAATTTAGGATGTGAACTATTCTTTTATGCAATAATTAGTTTTCATAGGAATTGTATAAAAATCTTGGAAAGGCATTCATGTGAATGAGTTGGTTTTCTATCATTTCAAATTTGTGTCAAGTATTGGAACATTTTAGCTTCATTATTTACAACTTCCTATCTAATTTCATATATTCATGTGCCTGCATCTTTTTTTGTTCTTTTCAGTCAGTTTATTGATATCTGTATAAATATATTTACACAGAAAATTCATACTTCTGGTTCTTGGCATAATGGGCAAATTAATAAATGACAGTATAATTTTCCAGTTTTATGAAGTTTTGGGCATTTGAAAGCTTTTACTAACACTAATGGAAAATGGACAAGTAAGCCACATTCACTGTTGTATTCAATCACCTTACTGATGGGAGTAAATCCCCATTAACAAGAACTTGTGGAAGTAATTGCCTCTTTGGGGGCCTGTTTTGTATGTACTTGAAAAAGTGCTGTATTGAAGAAAGTTACCTGTCGACAGTTATTTACAAACTAACTCATTTATAACTGACTGGAAAATCTTGGGAAAGTTAGTAGGTATGCAAGTTTGTTCCTTCTCACACCACTCAGGTACCCATATTGCCAGTATGTATGTAGGCTCTAATTTGGAAAATAAATGCATCAAAACTGAACTGATCCATCTGTTACAATTACTGACATAAATTAAAAAAAGCCCACATGATACAAATTTTTATGTCTACAATTGGTTAATGGTACAGCAAGTCTGAAAATCAAAGTAGGAAGTGTGTATGGGGACACACAGCACCTAGGTGGGGCATGTAAGGTCAAGATTGTGTGGAGGTTTTTATGATGTCAAAGTTGTATAGCATGGACTAAAGAGTGATAGGCCCCCTTCGAATGCTTATGGCAAACTTTCTTGTGGTATATTGCCCCTTGAAGGACCTTAACTTAACACAAATGCCTTTGAAACATAATTATTAGTCCTATTTGTAATGAAAGATGACTTGGACCTTGCAATAAATACAGTACTTGCAGTTTAAGGTGTGTGGTGTTTTGTGTAAACTACCTGTATATAGAATATGATTTAAAAGTGTCTCATTTAATTGCCAGTATAGGTGATTATTGTTTTCAAGGTCTGTTAGTTGTGTATATATACAGCATTAACTGATATACATCATCAAATAATAATGGGAGGTGATACATTATTGGTGAAATGAAAATAGATGATAGCGAGAGACAGGGCTTGTAAGAGCATGGGAAAATCACTTGGCAATAAGTGTAATTTATAGACATGAATTCTGAAAGATGTAAAACTCCAGTAGCAGTGTTCTTGACTATGTATTAAAATGTCACTATGGGGATTATGAAGTCAATTAGTTTAGCAAAAATGCCAGTTCTATCCACAACATTTCTGTCCAAGCTTGGAGAAAGATGTTGACTTTTGCAGACAAGAGGTTGTCAGAAAATATTACCATATATAACTTATATTTAATTTTTTGTTTAATGTCCAGTTGCTGTTTTGTGTGATGGGAAAATTAAATAATTTAAAAAATTAAAAATAAAGGGAAAATTAATTCTGCTAAGGGTGTGACAAATTTCAGAATTAAATTGGTAGTGGAATAGTCTACTAGGAAAAGAACTTAAGCAGTCCGGCTTAAATCAGTATCCCATAGAAGACTTTGTTGAATGGTTTTTAATGACACTTGAATCAGTATCCCATAGAAGGGTTTCTTGAATGGTTCTTAATGACCCTTGAGTCAGTATCCCATAGAAGGGTTGGTTGAATGATTTTTAATGATGCTTGAATCAGTATCCCATTGAATGATTTTTAATGACACTTGAATCAGTATCCCATAGAAGGGTTGCTTGAATGATTTTTAATGACACTTGAATCAGTATACCATAGAAGGGTTTCTTGAATGGTTCTTTATGACCCTTGAATCAGTATCCAATAGAAGGGTTGGTTGAATGATTTTTAATGACACTTGAATCAGTATCCCATAGAAGGGTTGGTTGAATGGTTTTTAATGACCCTTGAATCAGTATCCCATAGAAGGGTTGGTTGAGTGGTTTTTAATGACCCTTGAATCAGTATTCCATAGAAGGGTTGGTTGAATGGTTTTTAATGACCCTTGAATCAGTATCCTATAGAAGGGTTGGTTGAATGGTTTTTATGACACTTCAGCAAATTATTGGTTATATCATGCTGAGGAAATGGGAACTAAGTGCCGTTCCCAAGGATACACTGAAGCAGCCAACCCAGGTTGATCTGGGCAGGTTTCGAATTCGTGACCCTTGGATAACAGTCCCGTTTCTCTACCAGCTGAGTTACTTTGGCTCCAATTGAAATATGAAAGTAAGCTTTGTGTGTACCCCTAATTTTTCCTCATTACAAGTCTTAAATGATCCATCTCCATTGTGAAGCATTAATGTTTTCAAACAATGTAGAAAAGTCCTTCTGTGCAGTAGCCCACTGGGCTACCTGGAATCATTAGATGGTAGACCATATCCAGTATTTTGGTAGACCCTGAGCTCCAAACATTAGATTTGTCAAATCCAAAATGTGGAGGAATTACACCTTTACCTCTTTCTTTGTTGACTTGTGGTTCCCTGCTAAGATGTAGGTATTTCATTACTTATGGAAGGTAGGTGAATTATATCATGCATGTTGTGATAACATCACAAGTTTCTGTTACCAGCAATAGTTTGAATATTGCCTGCAGAACTTTATGTACTGCGACATGATATAATGCTTTTAACACAGTAAAGAGATTTTGTATTGACTTCATTTGTTTGTAGTGTTACTGTGCTACTGTTAGAACTTCATTACAGACAGAATTAAAAATATATGCATTGTATAAACCTTTCATACTCAGGCCACTTACAAATGGTCAGACAAAGTATTCGTGTATGAAGATTAGGTATGGAAACTGCATTTAAAATGCCACTTTTTTTCACAATGATTGCCATATATATGGAATAAAGATACACTACTATTTAATATTCATATTATGATTTTCACTTGATATTTAATTTGCCTGTTGTGAAACATTTATTGTTTTTAATCTGTAAAATCTTTAGTGGATACAAAGTTCATTAAAAAAAGCATTTGTTTTTCTCAGTATAAGGATTTGCAGTTTTGCTTGTGCATTCTGTATGCAGACATACCAAATAATGTTATTGTTATTGCTTATTCTGACTTTTAATCCACTATCAAACAGGATTTACAATCATTTAGGACAATTGTTTCATTGTTTTGTCTTTTCAGTTTTGTTTATTTACCATATTATGTGATTTTTTTCCCTCCATCTTTGCATGTAAAGAGTATTAACATACTTATCTACTAGTTAAAAGAGTTGTTTGTGTGTAAAGAGTATTAACATACTTATCTACTAGTTAAAAGAGTTGTTTGTGTGTAAAGAGTATTAACATACTTATCTACTAGTTAAAAGAGTTGTTTGTGTGTAAAGAGTATTAACATACTTATCTACTAGTTAAAAGAGTTGTTTGTGTGTAAAGAGTATTAACATACTTATCTACTAGTTAAAAGAGTTGTTTGTGTGTAAAGAGTATTAACATACTTATCTACTAGTTAAAAGAGTTGTTTGTGTGTAAAGAGTATTAATATACTTATCTACTAGTTAGGGGAGTTGTTTTCAGGTAAAGAGTATCAATATACCTGTCTTTTAGTTAATGGAATTGTTTGCATTTTATTTGTTGTATAAAGGAGAATAAAATTAGATTTAGTCTAAAAAAATTGAATCTTTTAAGTCATAGAATGAATATCAAAAGCTAAGTTTGTACTAAGGCTTTGCCATAGAATAATATAGGAAATAAAAAAACATTGAAATGGATGAGAATTTTGAATTATAGTGTCATGTCATGTACACTGTAGTAAAAGTGCCACATGTGTTACATGATAATATGTTGAGTGTACACTTTAGTAAAAGTGTCATGCCACATGTGTTACTTGACAATATGTTATGTTGAGTGTACACTATAGTAAAAGTGTCACATGTATTGACAATATGTTATGTTGAGAGTATACTGTGTAGTATAAGTGCCAGATGTGTTACTTGACAATATGTTAAGAGTACGCTGTAGTAGAAGTCTCACATCTGTTACTTGGCGATATGTTATGTTAAAAGTCTGTTACTTGACATGTTATGTTGTGACTACATTGTAGTATAAGTCTGTTATTTGGCAATATGTTATGTTGTTATTACACTGTAGTAAAAGCCTTTTAGATGAGAATGTATGTTCAGAGTACACTGAAGTACAAGTCCCATATATGTTGCTTGACAGCTTTTATTCATCAAATCACCTGAATTCAAAATATTTTTCTGCCTAGTCCACATTCATGCCTAGGTGTTCAACATTTGTTACATATTATAGTTGTGGTGTAGTTAACATTTAAGTATTCCAAAAATTTTTTTTTAATAAAAGAATAATTAGAGAAAAGCACTGTAGATAATTGATGCAAGAAAGTCACCATTAATGGCTTTTTATACTTGATCCAAGAGATATTCATTATCTGACAATGATACAGCTTTGATAATAGTCATAACAATAAATATCTTTTGTGTATCTAATAGTCATTTAACATTGATGGCAACTGCATCCATAAATATCCTTTGTTATTATTTAACTCTGGCATGAGAAAAATTGAACTTCAAGGCTGAATAGATCAGGTGTAAAGTTGATTATAGAATATCATGCAAGTCAAATCAGGAAAGTTGGTTTTAACATTTTCCCATGATTAGCATGTAACAGGTGGGAACTCTCAGTGGTATAGTTTAATTATCAAATTAGCATGGAGATTTGATTAACAAATGTGTACATGGTGAGAAATAAGAGATAGAAAACAGTAAAGTATTTAAATTCAAGTAGAAACTTCTCAGATTATAAATTAGATTAGAAGTATCTATTTGTAAACAATGACTGAAGTAGCTCTCTTACCTGGCTATAAATGACATGGATTAATGAGCATTACATTACTCACCTGTCCTCTCAGATGACATCTCATAACGTGGGAAAATTGAAAATCCAGATATCTAATCCACACTTTTAAAAGAAATAACATAAAAATCCACAAATTTCTGCAAAAATTTTCCTCAGTAAATTAAGAGTTAATGTTTGGCACCTTCTTGCACATACAGTAGCCTTAGGAAGGGTGTTTACATGTCCGATGCTATTAGTGGATCAAATTTCACACAATGCATTCTACCTACTAGTGGCAAATATGACCTTCTAGATAAGCTTGCTCATAACTCAGGCAAAAATAGCAGCGTGTGCTTATGCAGCGTGGGAAAGTTTTTAACACAAATATTGATATAAGAGAGGGCTGTACTACCCATCATATAACAAAGAGGGGCGGTTTTTCACTTGTCAGAGAAAGGGTAGAAGTAATACAGACTTCTTGCTTGGGAAGTAAAACCTCAAATTGAGATTAAAGGATATCAAATTAACCCCTAGATTTTTATCACTCATAGTTTTAGAATAGACAGGAAGGTCAGCTTACCTGAGTGTCTCTCTCGGAGATGAATTACACCTTTGTGTCTAGTTAAGGTGGGACTAGGGGGAGGGAACAGTCCCAGCAGGTGCTTGGTTAATTATTGTAAGAGTGAAGAACTAGTTATGAAGAAAGATGAAAAATTATAAAATTTTAACAAGGAATGTTTATTTATTGCAAACACCTCATTAGAGGGGAGAACATTCATTTGTATTGAAATCTGACTTTAGAAGTCAATTATTTACCACATGGAAGGTGGGTTCTTTAAATAGGATATGAAGGGGAACTTTAAACCTTGTCTGCATATTCCTATAGGTGATCAATAAGTATTCATGAGTCCTAAAGTTTTGGATTTCTAAAATAAATTTGTTAATATTTCAAAAATAGAATCTTTCACTGGGCATTGGATGTGATTATATGTCCATCAATCTGATTGCCTGATAGGTAGAATTACTTGTTGAAGCAGGAAGATGAGTTTTTGGCATAATTATTATTGTTCGATATGTAAGATAATTTTACTTAAAAATTGATCAGTTATTTTTCATACAGTACTCATTCACTCATAATGTTGTAGTTTCACTTCATGAATTACTGTAAAAAATTTGCTGGTGGATTATTCATCACATAAAGATTATCTTAGTTGTGCATGTGTTGTTGACAACTATTTGAGGGTGTTTAATGAACTTAACATTATCTGCATCAGTGGTTACAATTTATTGTACGATGTCACAAGGAACCCATGATAGTTCAGTTTTTATCTTTGGACTCATAAGTCAAGGGTAGTGAGTTTGATACTTGCCCAGCAGACTGGGTCGGCTGCTTTGGTGTGTCCTTGGAAAAGGCAGTATGACTTGATCCAACATCTGCAATGGACTGTTGTATACATATGGTCTGATCTTATATCCACAATGTACTGTTGTGTACATGTGGCCTGGTCCAGCCTCCACAATATACAGTTGTGTACATATGGCCTGGTCCAGCCTCCACAATGTACAGTTGTGTACATATGACCTGATTTCATATCCACAGTGTACTGTTGTGTACACCTGGTCCAACATCCACAATGTACTGTTGTGAATATATGGCCTGATTCAGCATCCACAATGTACTGTTGTGTGCATATGGCCTGATCTAATATCCACAATATAATGTTGCAGACATATGGCCTGATCCAAAATCCACAATGTACTGTTGTGTACATATGGCCTGATCCAACATCCACAATGCACTGTTGTGTACATATGGCCTGTTCTAGTATCCACAATATACTGTTGCAGACATATGGCCTGATCCAAAATCCACAATATGCTGTTGTGTACATATGGCCTGATCCAACATCCACAATGCACTGTTGTGTACATATGGCCTGTTTGCAACATACTGTTGCAGACATATGGCCTGATCCAAAATCCACAATGTACTGTTGGGTACATATGGCCTGATCCAACATCCACAATGAACTGTTATGTACATATGGCCTGATTTAATATCCACAGTATACTGTTGTGTACATTTGGCCTGATCCAACATCCACAATGTACTGTTGTGTACTTATGGCCTGATCTTATATCCCTCATGCACTGTTGTGTACATATGGCCTGATCTGATATCCACAATGTACTCTTGTGTACACATGACTTGATCCAGCATCCACAATATACATGTCTTGCATATGAATATGTTGTGCTTTTGAATTTTTTTGTTTGTTGTGGTTATTGATTTTCTATGAAATGCTAACAGTTGTGGAGTGAATAGAAAAATGTACACAAAATTTACACTATGACCCTAGAAAACAGTGGAAAAATTATGTTATTGCTGATCCTCAGTAAATGCCATATATACTTGCTTATAAGTTGAATCAAACTGCAAACAGCATGGATCCAGATCTGCCATAGCATCATGCACCTGCAGATCAGGATCTATGTTTATTCTGCTGATTGCTTCTAACAAGCTACACAGACCCAGATCTGCCAGAGTATACATGGTATAAATATGCTATGACATTAAAAAGGTTTCTGTATTGTCCTTGTCTATCCATTCCTGTAAAGTTTTGTGTGTAGATCAGTTTTCAGGCACTGACTGGTATTCATGTTTCGAATTCATAAATACTATGTGGCAAAATTTTTGTTAAAAGCACAGAAATTTTATTTAAAATCCAAGATATTGCCATTGACTGAACTGCCCATATTCTCATGTGCAAGACATTTGTAAATATTGCTTGATGTTTGAGATTTATCACTTCGTCAAATTGCACATTGTGCCCTTTCCTTTGACCTTGTTCAAGGTCTTTACTGGGCATGAGGACAGGGACTGGTGGACTAGAGTGGTCCTGGTGCATGACAGCTTGGCTAAAGTTACCGGTGTAGTTTTCATTACTCATTGGAACAAAAACTAACACCTGATATATATATATATATATATATATATATATATATATATATACAAAAGAGAGAAAAAAATGGGTAAGTTTCATTGTTAAATTTAAAACTTTTGTGCATGATCTATCCAAGATTAAACTTGTAAAGCAAATGACAGTGTTATACTGTACAGCAGTGACAATGTTATATTGTACAGCAATGACA
Organism: Megalonaias nervosa; assembly: GCA_016617855.1. NCBI lineage: Eukaryota > Metazoa > Mollusca > Bivalvia > Unionida > Unionidae > Megalonaias > Megalonaias nervosa. Next base: position 42,308 of record JAECUM010011566.1, on the reverse strand, counting down.
ATGTTATTCTGTACCGCAGTGACAATGTTATACTGTACAGTTTTGAAAATAATTTTCTTAATTTGAGTGCCAACTTTAAAATCCAGGTGCATGAAATATCCCAGTTTTTTTTATATGAGAGCAGTGCCAAATTAAGTTGGATATGCAGGGGCATGTGTCCATGGCTTCCCACCCTACAGTTGCTGTGGATAAAATTACATGTGTTTAAATAAACCATATATAGGTCTAAACCATCTAATATTTACACTAATATGACTATATATGACTATACTAATTACATCTTAATTGTATCTTTTAGATCCTGTCATATATATATATATATATATATATAATTTTTATGATGATGCATATCATTTATGATGTTACATAATGACGTAATTGTTATTTTAAAATATAAAGATGTCATCCGTTTCTTTCAAAACATTTTGTGTCTGAAGAAGCATGTATTAAATGCGAAACTAGTCACACAGAATTATTGGCATTTGTGTTGTTTTTATCCCAATTCTATACTAATTACAGATATATATAAAAGACAGTTGAATGTTCAAGGTGTGCTTGTTGATTGATATCTTAAGTCCCTGATGCCCCTCAAAGCTGAAGTACCCATACCCCCCATGGCCCCATATCTGGGAGTTCCCATGTGGTGACAGCGATATAATGAAAATGGAGTAAGGTTCATGCTTATTATTAGATCCAGTTTACCCAAATGTTAGCTTCACTTATATTGCAATATCTGGTAATTATCGTCAGCCAGTTAGCAAGCTTAATTCTTTTAAATATAGTATTTAATAAGCCACCACATATCAGCTGGTTCGTCAGCTCATAAAAATTAGTTGTCTTTAACCTAAAGTAAATGTTACTTTCATAATAATTATTCATGGCCAACAGCACTTTTCCTTGAAACGTTGAGCAAATGTATCACAGTACAGTTTGGAAGATACTGAGGAATTTATTCCAATTTGGGAGCCCAGTATGATGAAACACTGCTACAATTTTTCGTTAAAAGAAATAAAATGTACCATTTTTCATTAAAAAGAAATAAAATGTACCATTTTTCGTTAAAAAGAAATAAAATGTACCATTTTTCGTTAAAAAGAAATAAAATGTACCATTGGAGCGTCTTAATAAATAAAATGAAGTGTTTTGAATCCTGTTTGAATATTTAGTGTAATATCACAAGGATATTGAATTACAATGCATATTGTAATAGGATTATGACAAATGGAGGTAATATGGGATTGTTACACAAATTATTAGTTGATGTAAAATGTTGAAAATATTTGTGTTTTTAATCATCACTTAATGTTATTGAATGTGCTTACATAAAATTGGTAGCCATTGCCTTTATTCCTTTAGAGGTACATATCAAGCAAATATTTGTGTAAAATGATTACAATAGAAAAGGGAAGTAAATCTTGGAATGTCTTCACAGGCTTCAGTTTTCACCACCTGTGTGAAAACCAAGTGTTCCTTTGCAGTATTAATGAAAAAGTTTAAAATTTTGTCACTAATCACAGGAAGGCATTTCCTCGACTAATAACATCATTGAACCAGATTCAGAGACCGATCCACCCATGATAAAATTAGGCAAACATTGGAGAAAATGGATGAAACTTAGAAGCTGTGTCATAAGTTGATTGCTTAAATGACAGTAATCATATAACCTCTTTTAGTTGTACATTTGTTTCCAGATACATATATCTGGCTTAACAAAACTGCAAATAATGCAATATTTTTAAGGAGAATTTAGTTTAAAAGCAGTTACTATTTTTTTCCCTAACCTTTACTAATTGAAAACTAAACTGATTTTGGCACTCAACAGTACCATTTTGTATACTGGCCAAACTTCCATGGGGCTAACTTTTCCAAATTGTTTACTACCGAAATTTCCATGAGGCTAAACTTTGCCCAGTTGTTTACAGGTGATGCTGGCTATATGTCAATTCAATTTGCATGCTTTCATTTTAACACCGTATGTAATGAAGAAATAACATTCAGTTTGTGCCACTATACTTGTTTTTATGCCATTGCTAATGCCATGTGCTGTGACTAATGTGCAGCTCACATAAATGTATGTGCACACGTCTCCTCTCTCACTGAGAAGATCATGCATAAATAATTATTACTTGAAAACTTAGAGGTATAATTTGCCCAAGAACTTCCTTAATTTACAAGTTCCATGTAGGAAATTAGAATTATCCAATAACTTCAGGAACGCATCTATGGCATAAATTGAGTGCCATCTGTACTTGACCATGAAAGCTTCAAATATAAAACTAATGTAAATTAAATTGTGTGTGCATGTGTGTGTGTGTGTGTGTGTGTGTGTGTGTGTGTGCACACATGTATATGTATGTGTGGGTGGGTGAGTGGGTGTCATATCAGTTAGAAAGAAATTTGAAAAATTGCCATGTAAGGAACAGACAAAAATATTTTGGCTGTTCCCCCCTCCACATCTTCCAATAGATACACCTTGAAGAATTCTATCATATTGGTGAGGTTGTAATATTGTGTATCATGTGTAATCTGAATATAGCTAGAATTTATTAATTGCCCTCCTTTTGTCAAATCGTCAAGCCTTGTGATGCAGCAGTACAATCAACAAAAACTTACACTGACCAATTATTACACTGGAGATGTTGGGTGTAGCTGAGTATAGCTAAGTGACATATGCTGGTGAAATGCTAGTGAAATATTCTGATTCTGGCTGTAATTCTCGTACTGTATGAAACTTTAATTCACATCTAAAGGCAGGAGTGGCCAATATGAAGATACATTCAACAGTGCTGTATAGCTTGGGCCAAAATCCATCTGCATTACTAGCACATTACATAGTGTGTTGGAAGTGTAATGCAGTAGATACTTCACAGACAGGAGTGGCCATTGGAGGGTACATGTATATTCTGTAGCTTGGGTCAGAATCAACTTGCATTGCTTAATGTATATTGTGTATTTGAGAGTAATTCAGTAGATACTTCACAGTGATGAGTAGCCAATTTGGGGTTACGTTACATAGCACAATATAGTTTGGGCCTGAATCCACTTTGACATGCACTGTGTATTAGAGTGTAATGCAATAAATACTTCACTGGCATTAGTGAAAAATGGTCAATACACTTTGTGCAGAATGTAATTTGCTTTTAATGAGTCAGTTTTCAAATTGGAAATAGTACAACCCAAATGACAGTTTCAATCTGTGCTGAAAGCATGACAAGCAAAATAATTCACTTGAATGTAAAAACATGGTGTATATCCCTTTCCCACCCATTAATACCTTTCTCACAGTCTTGATCTACACAAATCACTGTCATGAAATAGTGATCTTTTTTTTACATGATCTTTTGCTCTCAGCTTCTGTGAAACATTTGTGATGTTTATTTGTTACAGCTGGTTTTTATAGAAAGCGAGACACTCTTTGTAAATATTGTATTTTGATAATTTATGCACAGTCATAGATTCAATTATTATTGCATAGTTGTCTGTGGCAACTTCATTTTTCATGAACATAAAATGTCATGCAGTGTGTGTATATATATATATATATATATATATATATATATATATATATATATATATATACATACACAGGTTGTTGGCTTTTTATTTCAGATAAAACTTTCCCATAATATGGTTTCCAGATGTGGATTAGGTGGAAAATTGATATTTTTAAAGTAATAAAACAACTGACTTTAAGGTATCTTAAGGAATCTGAGATTTATCCATAAAAAGAAATTAGATGGTAGTAGATAATGTAATGATATCTACCAGTGATGTGTGAATTTGCATTAATGCATTAATGATAATAATAATAAACAATGATTTTGGATTTTTTTTCCAGAAAAGTGGATGTTCATTGCCCTTATTTTGCCAAAAACCCAGAAGTATATAAATTGGGAACTTGATACCAGTGATTATTAATGACAGATTTTCCTTGCACTCAAAAGGTGATTTTTGTAAAAAAAAATTGTATGCTGACCATACAGCTGAACATACGATGTTATGATGTTGTCCATTTGTTCCCTATTTATTTCTGCACAATAACCAGAATTCTCCACTATCTACCATTACCAGACTTGTAAGTAGGTTGCATATATTGCGAAGAAGAAACCTACAACTTTAGGCTCAAATGGTTAAAGGTCAGGCTAACAGTAACTGAGAGAAAGAAAACTGTTTCTTCACCAACACTTGTATACCAGTTACCTTAACCAAAACTTTGCATCTCTCTGGCATTTGAGATAATAAATATATCTTTTGATTTTAATGTCAATAGGTACAAGGTCAAGGTCACAGTGACTATAAGAAAAAAATAGTTTCCACAAGATATCTTATGCTTTTTATCCCTTATTGGACCAGACTTTGTGGGTGGCTTGCATTTGAGACCAGATCAAGCTCACAGTGACTGAAAGAAGGACAAAATGATTCCACGAAGCTACTTAAGTTCTGTATACATACATTGAGACAATGTTGTGTCTTACTTTTGAGGCAGGGAAGACATCTGTTAAGTTTTGGGTTAAAGGGTCAAAGGTCAGGGTCAGAGGGACTCGGAAGAAAAATGATTTCAAAAGAATAATGTGTTCTATGCCCCAAATGTGGATGGCTTGCATGAGTTAAACAGGTACTATGTTATTTAGTACATGAGACAAATGAAAGAGGATTTTACATAAAAGAAGTGTAATAATAATATTTACCAAATGGCAGGTGTGTTAACTACTGTTTATGGCACTCTTTTTTTTCAAGGAGCAATAGAATTGTATAATGACTATTTAAAAAGGGTACTGAATTAAATTTTGTTATCCTTTCATTCATCAATCCGTCCATCTGTTCATCCATCTGTTGCATCTTTAAGTCCCATTTTCAAGTAACAAACTCCTTCAGTTTATTAGTTCTAATGGTCTTGGACCAGAAGAGCTGATGGGATGGTATGTTTTCTGACATCCAGTGTCAAGATTGTATGATTCAGACTAATGCACCCTTTTGGTCATGAGTCCTGCCTACTAACCACTGACCCACTGTGACCCATTGAATAAAATTAAGAATGAATAAGATCCACACATTAATGAGTTCAGTGTGCATCTTGAGATTGTTATCACATTAGAGACCATGTTTCTGATCAAAGATCGAACTAGGGATTTTATCATCAGATTCTTAGACAAGTTTGATAATTCACGAGATCCATGCATATTAATGAGTTGATCTTGCATCTTATTGGTTGTTCTAGTTATTGCTGTGGAGATCTTGTCCAGTTTGGTCAGAAATTTGAATTTGACCTTGTATCATCAAAATCTCAGTTGAGTTCAGAAATAGCAACATCCATGAATAATAATGATGTGGTCTTGCATTTGAGACCAAACTTCTTACTATTCTTGAGACTATATTTGCGATCTAATCTTGATCAAACTTGGAATATGGGCTTATATCATCAAGATTTCAGACTGTTTTGATAAAAGAGAGATTTATCCATTAAAACAGCATGATCTTGCATCTGACTGGCTGAGTTGTACCATTTTGATCAAACTTTGAATTTAAGGTTTTATCATCAAGATTGTAGATGAATTGGAATGTGAGGAAGAGCCAGGCATATTAATGGATGGTCTTTCGTCAGCCTGGCTGTGCTTGCTACCCATCTGGAAGGCATTTTCTGATTTATTTTACTCAAGCTTGTATTATGTGCTTTAATAATGAGTGAGATCAATGGCAGTTAATGAAGTTATCTTGCATCTGATTGGTTGAGGTTATTAGGACTCTAAAGACTATGTTCTGATTTATCAGAGTTCATACCAAACAAATGGTATATATGACCCATTTTGATTAATCTTTGTAAATAGGGTAATATCATCAAGATGATGAATGATTTTTATTATGAATGATATGTATGCTTATCAATGAAGTGATCTTTCATCAGATTGGCCAAGTTGTTTCCACTCTAGAGACTCAATTTTATTCTAGGATTTTGATCAGACCTGATAATGTAAGTCAGTTTGTATCATCAAGATCTTGGTTACGTAGGATCATGAACAAGATCAATTCATATTAATGAAGTAATCTTGCATCAGACTGAGTTTGTTGGTACTATAGTAAGTCTATTTGTAATCAAATTTTGGTTAAACATTTCAAATACCAGTAGTCTTTTATTATCTTGGGCATCTTGAAAAGATCTATGGTTGTTTCAACAAGGGGGAAATTTTCACCAAAAGTCTTCTTATGATGTTTAAGTGGTCATAAATGTAAATGGTGCAGATATGGCATCCAATATGACCACCACGGCAACCATCTTGAAAATCTTGTTATTGCTACTTGTCCTAAATGGAAAGTTATATCAAAATGGGGTTTTGAGAAGAATACTTCTTATGATACCTTTTTGGTCCTAAATGAAAATGGTACTAATCTTGCATCCAGTATGATTGCCATGATTGTCATCTGGAAATGTTATCACTACTTTTCCAAAGTGGAGAGACATATTGATATGGGGGTTTTACCGAAAGACTTCAAATGATTCTCTTTGACTCTAAATGTAAATGGTGCTGATCTGACAACCAGTTTGAAAATTTTGTCATCACCATTCGTCCTGAAGGAACGATAATCTTGATATGGGTTTTTACCAAAAGACTTCAATTGATGTCTAGTTGGCCATACATGAAAATTGTGCTGATCTGACATCCAGTGTGGCCATTGCAGCAACCAGTTTAACAATCAAGAATATCATAGTTTCAACACTAATCAAAAGAAGAAAAGGTCTTAGTAAGGGTTTCTCATTAGAATTTTTGTTTGCTTATTGATGGCACTTTTAATACATTCTTGTTTGCTTATTGATGGCACTTTTTAAATACATTCTTGTTTGCTTATTGATGGCACTATTTTAATACATTTTTGGCTATATCATGCTGAGGAAATGGGATTCCCAAGGATTCACTGAGGCTGCTGCCCAGGGTGGTCTTGTTGGGTATTGAACCCATGACCCCTGGATTACGAGTTTAACACTCATCCAAGTTAAATACATTGTCCAGTTTTTGAAATTATGCCAGGTAATATGCTGTGAATATGATGAAAGATTGATTTGGGTTTCTTATTGTATTTCACGATAAGTTTAACAAAATCCTGATGAACATTCATAAAGTAAATGATAATGGCTCCAGACATTGGAATCCTAAATGTTTTATTAAATTTAAATCATTTATATGCCAACATCAGTCACTTTCCATAAAGTTTTATAACCACCAACAAGAGATTGAGAGGTCTTCATCCATTACAATTATGATTGGATTAACCAAATTCTAGGAAGCACTCTTAAAGTTGAATGCTATAGGACATGTTTGTGTATTTATGCCTGAGACAAGTACAGTTTGTGATCAGTCCACTCAGATTCCCATTTCTCTTGTCCTTAGAAAATGCATCTGATTAAGATAAAAGTTTCTGACATGCATTTACCTTTCTTTTAGAATATTCCCTCTCTCCTAATGAAACTACATTTTGTAGATTTAAATCTATCTGATAGTGTTATGTATATTTAAATTGTGTGCTTAACTTTTGTCCATGATTCTAAGTTGTAAACAGTATGTTTACACAGAGTTCAAGGCCAGTCTTGCTTACAGTTAGACTAGCTCAGTCTATCAGATACAATTTGAGAGGAATTATTTATTTAAAATATTCATTGGAATTGCTAAAGTGCTTTTTATTTATACACACTACTTTGGATTATTGTGAACTCATTCAAAGGCATTCTGGATTGCAGCATTGTGTTATATCAGGACATTCAAGATGATTGGAATTTATTCAGAACATTGTGTAATTTTGGACTTGTGATATGACATTTTGTCAATAAAAACCAAGGTCTGTTCTAGAACTGAAACGTTAGGAGAGATTTCATGAATGAATACAGGTAGGACCTAAATAATAATATGTGATTTTGCACATTCCATTAATTTTTTGGCACAGTTTCTGAGAAACCAATGTGCATCCTTGAATAGGTCTTGTAGTGACCCTAATTACTTTATAAAGTACATTTTGACCTGATTAGTAATAGATGAACCTGGCATGTGTGTTACTGATTAGTAATAGATGGATTTACCATTTTTTCAATACTAATTAGTTATTGACAGTTTACCATTTGTGTTACTAATTAGTAATTAATGCATTTACAATGTGTATTACTAATTAGTAATTGATAGATTTACCATATATATTACTAGTTAGTAATAGATTAACATGCATATTACTAGTGAGTAATTGATGGATTTACCATGTTTATTACTAATGAGGAAATATATATATATATATATATATATATATATATATATATATATATATATATTGCTAATTAGTAATTGATGTAGTATTAGTTAGTAATTGATAGATTTACCATTTGTGTAGTGTTATTAGTTGTAAGTCATTTTAGGTGTTCAAACTAATGTGTAAATAAAAGTATGTGGTGATGTAAAGCAAGCATTTAATCACTTGTATATTTAGGCTTAGTTTTCTATTTTACAGTTTCAGAAACCTATAACTTACAGATCATAATTAATGTTCTTGCACAGAAATGATTAATTTTTATCAAGCTTCCCCAAACCCATCTTGACACTTGTACATGCATTCATCTAATTTTCTTTTTTGTCTTACTATACCTCAGTTTGGTACATAATATGACTTGGCAGTTATAGATCCCAACTACTGTGTTTTTGTGGGGTTTCCCTGTAAATATAAAACAGTTCGATACCTAATGTGTCTGATCAGTTATGGATCCCATCTACTGTGTTATAGTGGGGTTTTTCTGTAATGATACAACAGTTTGGCACCTAATGTGTTTGATCAGTTATGGATTCCAACTATTGTGTTTATTGGGTTTCCCTGTAATGATAAAACAGTTTGGTACATAATGTGGCATGGCAGTTATGGATCCCAACTACTGCGTTATTGTGGGGTTTCCCTGTAATGATAAAACAGTTTGGTACATATGTGGCATGGCAGTTATGGATCACAACTACTGTGTTCTAGTGGGGTTTGCTGTTAATTACACTGTGGTTTGGTACAAAATGTGGCTCAGCAGTTATGGATCCGAACTACTGTGTTTTAGTGGGGTTTCCCAGTAATTACACTGGTTTAGTACATCATGTGACTCGGTGGTTATGGATCCCAACTACTGTGTTATTGTGGAGTTCCCTGTAATTTTACTGTTTGGTACATAACACGGCTAGGCAGTTATGGATCTCAACTACTGCATTATAGTAGGGTTTCCATGTAATTTTAATGTTTGGTATATAACATGGCTAGGCAGTTATGGATCCCAACTACTGCATTATAGTAGGGTTTCATTGTCATTGCGAAGCAGTTTTGTACATAATGTAGCTTGGTATTTATAGATCCCAACTACTGCATTATAGTGGGGTTTAGCTGTAGTTATACCATGGCTTGATACATAATGTGTCTAGGCTATTATGGATTCCAACTACTGCATTATAGTGGGGTTTAGCTGCAGTTATACCATGGTTTGGTACATAATGTGTCTAGGCTGTTATGGATTCCAACTACTGCATTATAGTGGGGTTTAGCTGCAGTTATACCATGGTTTGGTACATAATGTGTCTAGGCTGTTATGGATTCCAACTACTGCATTATAGTGGGGTTTAGCTGCAGTTATACCATGGTTTGGTACATAATGTGTCTAGGCTATTATGGATTCCAACTACTGCATTATAGTGGGGTTTAGCTGCAGTTATACCATGGCTTGATACATAATGTGTCTAGGCTGTTATGGATTCCAACTACTATGTTATAGTGGGGTTTAGCTGTAGTTATACCATGGTTTAATACATAGCATTTGTAGGCTGTTATGGATTTCAACTACTTGTTGTGTTATAGCAGGATTTAGCTGAAGTTATACCATGGTTTGGTACATAATGTGTCTAGGCTGTTATGGATTCCAACTACTGCATTATAGTGGGGTTTTGCTGTAGTTATATCATGACTTGATACATAATGTGACTAGGCTGTTATGGATTCCAGCTACTATGTTATAGTGGGGTTTAGCTGCAGTTATACCATGGTTTGTTACATATCTCAAGGCTGTTATGGATTCCAATTACTATGTTATAGTGGGATTTAGCTGTAGTCATACCATGGCTTGGTACATAATGTGTCTGGGCTGTTATGGATTCCAACTATTTATTGTGTTATAGCAGGGTTAGCTGTAGTTATTGGGTATGGCATGCAGCCTTATGGGCAACTATGAGGAAGTACAAAATCAGCTTAAACCTAGTGCAGGTTGTTGAGCACCTCTATGACAAAGCCACCAGTGCTGTCCTCATCAATGGCAGCAGAGGAGATTGGTTTTGAACAACAGTTGGAGTCAGACAGCTATGTATACTATCGCCTACACTCTTCAACATTTTCCTGGAAAGGATCATGGAGAATGCCTTGCATGACCACAAGGGCACTGTCAGCATCAGAGGAAGAACAATCACAAATCTTCGCTTCACAGATGATATTGATGGCTTAGCAGGAGATGAAAAAGAACTGACTGACTTAGTTGAATGCCTCGACATGACCGCCACAGCATACGGTATGTAGATTAGTGCCGAAACAACCAAACTGATGACAAACAACACCAGTGACATCAGTGCAGAAATAAAGGTCAGTGGACAGAAGCTGGAAAGAGTCACAAGCTTCAAGTCCTTGGGATCAATTATGACAGACAAGGGCTCCAAACCAGAACTATTTTGCAGGATTGCCCAGACAACAGCAACAATAACAAGGTTGAGACCAATATGGAAAGATACCAACATTGCTTTTGGTTCCGAAATAAGGCTGATGCACTCGATTGTCATATCTGTCTTTCTGTATGCTTATGAAACATCGACGCTCACATCAGATCTACAAAGAAGGATTCAGACCTTTGAAATGAGATGCTACCGCAAGATCTTGGGCATCTCATACATTGACCATGTAACCAACAAAGAAGTCCACAACAGGATCCAACGAGCCATCGGATCCTATGAAGACCTCTTGACCACTGTAAAAAAGCACAAACTGAAGTGGTACGGTCATGTCTCAAGGTCATCTGGACTGGCAAAAACAATCTTGCAAGGCACAGTGCGAGGGTGCAGAAGAAGAGGCAGACAGAAAAAGAGGTGGGAAGACACCATTAAGGAGTGGACAGGCATGGGATTTGGAGATTCCCAAATAGCAGCAGAGAACAGGGAAAGATGGAGAGAATCGGTTGTAAAGTCAACTGTGGTGCCCCAACGACCTCTTGGGTTAAGGGATTGATGATGATGATGATGATGATGTTACCTTGGTTTGGTACATAATGTGTCTAAGCTGTTATGGATTCCAACTACTCTGTTATAGTGGGGTTTAGCTGTAGTCATACCATGGTTTGTTACATATCTCTAGGTTGTTATGGATTCCAACTACTATGTTATAGTGGGATTTAGCTGTAGTCATACCATGGCTTGGTACATAATGTGTCTAGGCTGTTATGGATTCCAACTACTATGTTATAGTGGGGTTTAGCTGTAGTTATACCATGGTTTGTTACATATATCTAGGCTGTTATGGATTCCAATTACTATGTTATAGTGGGATTTAGCTGTAGTCATACCATGGCTTGGTACATAATGTGTCTAGGCTGTTATGGATTCCAACTACTGTGTTATTGTGGGACCCTTTGATTAGGGTGATAGGTGATGTTAGTTGATTTGGATAGATATGCATAGTCAAACATTTTTAACATGTACTGATGCTTGTCTGGTTATCACTTATCTCAAAACTATTTCTCAGAGAGATTGGAATTTTTATATTTGTTTTTTTTGGATCTTTTAACATATCATTGAACAGATGATAGTACTTGGATAGCTGTACTACTTAGGAAGAAGTGTTGCCGTAAAATTTGAGACAGTAATGAAATGATAATGTGTTCTGGTCTTCAAATTGAACAGTAGGGACAAATCTTTGTCATATATGTTTGTGCAGAGCTGTGCTGTTGACATTGCACCTTTTTGCTGCCAGATCCATTTGTCCTTACGACATGAGTTATTGCTGACCCACAAACACATTTCATTTGAAGTCATTGAATTTCTCCATAAATGGATTACATATTCATTCTGTATATATATCTTATCTTCATTAGGCCTTGAAAAGTATTCCTTTGCTCCTTTACTTTCAGCTGGCTAGTGTAGAGCCCAAATGAGGTGTAGACTGGTATGCAGAGGATACAGACATGAATTGGCACTATTGGCACTGAGGAGATGATACCCCTTGCAAAGATACATGGAGAGGCAGCCATTCCTCCAAGCTTGCCATGTAACTCCTTGTTTGTATGACTACCAATTTTATAACAATTAAAAACAAGTTGTCATTATTCCTCGAGAAATTTATTTGAAAGACACCGTAGGTCTCCATGTCCTTGCTGGAAGCAATTATGAAGCAAATCTAAACATTTCTGTTAAAATATTACACACTGGGTATGTTAATAGTGGTTGGGCCAATTGAGACATAGTGTATAGTTTGTCAAATAATCAATCTGAAATCAATATGAAGTCGGTTAACTGGTAAAGATAGAAAACCAACTGCTGTTGTCTTGAATTAATTTGCTGAGAAAAGGAACTGTTATCTGTATAAAGTAATAATTAAAAAAATATTATGAGTGACAGGAACAAAAACAGGTCACCTCTCAGTGCTGTAAATATTTGCATCATACCATGAATAATGTCAAATCATTTTCAGTATTGTCATTTAATTTTCACAGAATAATTGTCCGACTGCCTTTGAAAGGATTTTTTTTTTTTCTTCATGCATGCTTGTTTCAGTAAGTCTTCTGCCTTCAGTATTTAGCTCTACTGGCCATAGAGCAGAAGAGCTAATACAGAAGCATTTTGTCCATTGTCCACTAGCACAAGTTTTGTTATTGCTACCCCCTAAACTACTGGAAGAATTGCCAAGAAACTTTACACACATTCATCCCATGTTTTACTTGATCCTAAATGAAAATATTGCCCCTCAGACATCCAGTATGGCTGCTATAGAAGCCACCTTGAGAATCTTATTGCTTATGCTCATGAACATATGTCATAATGACATGGTATTTTCACTAAAAGACTTATTATTATTTCTAGTTAGTCCTGAATAAAAATGGTACCAATATGATTGCCATCTTCAAAACCTTGCAATCACCACTCCTGCATTATGTTGTGTTGACATGGGGTTTTCTCTAAATGATTTCTTATGATATCATGTTGTCCTAAATAAAACTGGTACCATTTGGAAATCCAACATGGTGTCCATGGCAGCCATCTTAAAACTTTTGCTGTCACAACTTGTTTCCAAAATGGTAGTCATTGCATTGACATAGGGTTTTTACTTTAAGACTTCTTAGGATGTTTTGTTGGTCCTAAAAAATGGCGCTGATCTGACATCTAGCATGGCCATGGTGGCAGCGGTCTTGAAAATCTTGTCACTGCTCCTCCTGAACTGATGGCCATAGCACCATCTGGATTTACTAAAAGATTTCCTATGATGGTCCTTAATGAAAATGATTTATATATCAGTATGGCCAGAATGGCAGGCAACTTGAAAATCCTGTTATAGCTACTTCTTCTTAACAGATAGTTGTAGCAACATGGAACTTTAACTAAAAGACTTCTCTCCAATGAAAATGGTGTTGATCTGACATCCAGTGTGTCTGAGCTTTCAAAACCCATATTACTTAAATGAAATATGGATAAAGCAGACAATTAAATCTTGTCATATCCTCCAGCAGTAGTAATTTGAAGCCATTTTCTTAATACCATGTTTTTCTTACCTCATTCAATTATTGACTACTTGAAGAAGATGGTTGAGAGATAGTTCCAAGATCAAATACTTGCCTTTGCTTTAGAAAAATTATGTATATCTGATATGGTCAAAACTAAATTTGTCATGATCATTGTTTTCCAAAATGTACAAATGTGGTGATACAATGGTGCCAAAATGTACAAGTGTGGTGATACAATGGTTTGGAAAACATAACTTTTTTTTTATTGTGGTCTTCTTTTCTCAAACCTTATATGTGGCTTACCAATGGGTGGAGCCAGATTCCAGTCGATTTTGTCTCTGCATTTTTGGTCAGGTGAGTGGAACTGAAAATGTGATTTTCCTGACTGCTTAAGAACTTAGATTTCATGGGCCTAATTTTCTTCAAACTTTGTGGGTAAACTTCGCTTCAGCAGGGTAATTCCTTTTTGATTTGAGTTCAAGAGGTAAAAAGCTCAATTTTAATGGAGCAGAGTCCAAGACATAATAAGGTGAAGATTACTGGAGCAGACATTGCAACATTTTGGTGTCGGCTCAATGGTTCAAATTTGTAAGATCCAGTTTTTGTAAAACTTCATAAATAGTCTACACTTGAGCAGAGGAACCCCCTTATTGTATTGATCCACACCTTTTTGAAGACATGCCAAGAATTAAAAGGCTGGGAACATAGTATTCATGCTTCTGTCTGTCTGTCCATTGTCTGTTGACATTTGCTCTTTTCATCTTCTCAAAACTATTGGACCAGTTTCAAACCAAGTTGGGCAGAAGCATTGTTTAAAGGAATTTCAAATTTTCACAACCGGTGCTGATCCATTATCAAACAATGGCGACCATTACTAAATTATAAAAACATTTAAATTGTTCTCAAAAAACTGGAAAAATTTTACAGAAAACATCCTCACATAAAGACCTTTGAATTTTCATTCAGATAATGCTGATCTGTGATTAGAATTGGCTGCCATTTTTAATTAAAGACAAACCTTAAATGACTTCTCAAACATCATTCTTTGGAATTTAACCGGATTGGACATAGACCCTCCTGGCACAAATGCCATTCAGTTTTTAGAAATTATGCCAATCTGCTGCTAAATATGCCATTCAGTTTTGGAAATTATGCCAATCTGCTGCTAAATATGGCTAGTGTTACTAAAATAAAAATCTTGAAGTGACCTCTCAAAACCACTGAACAAAATTTGACCAAATTTAATAAAAGGCATCCTTGCAAAAAAGGCCTTTAAAATTATACAAATAATGTTGATAGCATCAAATTTGAATGAATTGTTAAAAATGTAAAATGGGAAAATGACATCTCCAATATCACTCAACAGAATTTAACCAAATTTGACTAAAGCTTCCTGGCATGAAGGCCCTTTAGTTTTAAATAAATGATGCTGAACCATTATTCATTATTGCCATTGTCATTGTTACTAAAAACTGAAAAACCTATCAATGACTTATAAAACTATTCAACAGATGTTGACAAAATTTCACAGAAAGCATGCTAATGTAAGACCTTTCAAGTCTGCACAAGCGATTGTAATCTGCCATTACTAAAACATATACAAGCCTTTAAATGTCAGAAAGCATTTTTATGAACCCAGATTTCTTCACCAACTGCTCTTACATTGGATTTTAGTTTATTTTCAGCCAGGTGAGCAATCTCAGGCATACTTTAGCCTCTTGTTGATCTGAACAGTGGTTCATGTACCATAGTCATGGTTTTATCTTGAAGTGAAGGTTACATATTAGAGCTATTTTTTCTTTCTTTTTCTCTATTGCTGTTTTGCCCTTTTTGGGAGAGCCATGAATCTGGTTACTTTCTCGGTTGACCTAGTAACTCTATAGGTCTGTCACAAGATCAAAGTCATCATTCATTAGAGTACAATTTTTAAAAAATTTTGACCTCCCAGTGCTAAATGGGGACAAAAGTTAACTGAATTTGCCTTTTATTGTTTTTCTCTGCATATTTCTAGGTACTTGGACAAAAGTGGTGGAGAGGAGACACTGTCAAATTTGTGGGTGTTCATTTTGCACCTGGTTTAGTATCAGCAGGTAAGGCAAATTGATTTGTAGAGACCACTGATTTAGTACAAGCAGGTAAGGCACCATAATTTGTAGAGCCCACTAATTTAGTACAAGCAGGTAAGACAATGATTTGTAGAGACCACTGATTTAGTACAAGCAGGTAAGACACAATGATTTTGTAGAGACCACTGATTTAGTACAGCAGGTAAGACAATGATTTGTAGAGACCACTGATTTAGTACAAGCAGGTAAGACACAATGATTTTGTAGATACCACTGATATAGTACAAGCAGGTGAGGCACCATACTTTGTGGAGCCCACTAATTTGGTACAAGCAGGTAAGGCACCATACTTTGTGGAGTTCACTAATTTAGTACAAGCAGGTAAGGCACAATGATTTGTAGAGACCACTGATTTAGTACCAGCAGGGAAGGCACCATACTTTGTGGAGCCCACTAATTTAGTACAAGCAGGTGAGGTACATTGATTTGTAGAGACCACTGATATAGTACAAGCAGGTGAGGCACCATAATTTGTGGAGCCCACTAATTTGGTACAAGCAGGTAAGGCACCATACTTTGTGGAGTTCACTAATTTAGTACAAGCAGGTAAGGCACATTGATTTGTAGAGACCACTGATTTAGTACCAGCAGGTAAGGCACCATACTTTGTGGAGCCCACTAATTTAGTACAAGCAGGTAAGGCACAATGATTTGTAGAGACCACTGATTTAGTACCAGCAGGTAAGGCTCATTGATTTGTAGAGACCACTAATTTAGTACCAGAAGGTAAGGCACCATACTTTGTGGAGCCCATTAATTTAGTACAAGCAGGTAAGGCACAATGATTTGTAGAGACCACTGATTTAGTACCAGCAGGGAAGGCACCATACTTTGTGGAGCCCACTAATTTAGTACAAGCAGGTGAGGTACATTGATTTGTAGAGACCACTGATATAGTAAAAGCAGGTGAGGCACCATACTTTGTGGAGCCCACTAATTTAGTACAAGCAGGTAAGGCACAATGATTTGATTTAGTACCAGCAGGTAAGGCACATTGATTTGTAGAGACCACTGATTTAGTACCAGCAGGTAAGGCACCATAATTTGTGGAGCCCACTAATTTAGTACAAGCAGGTGAGATACATTGATTTGTAGAGACCACTGATTTAGTACAAGCAGGTAAGGCACCATAATTTGTGGAGCCCACTAATTTAGTACAAGCAGGTGAGGCACATTGATTTTGTAGAGACCACTGATTTAGTACAAGCAGGTAAGACAGATAGGTTTGTGGAGACCACTGATTTAGTACAAGCAGGTAATTCAAATTGATTTGTAGAGACCACTGATTTAGAACAAGCAAGTAAGACATATAGGTTTGCAGAGACCACTGATTTAGAACAAGCAGGTACAGCACCATAGTTTGTGGAGACCACTGATTTAGTACAAGCAGGTAAGGCATCATAATTTGTGGGTACCACTGATTTAGTACAAGCAGGTAAGGCATCATAATTTGTGGGTACCACTGATTTAGTACAAACAGGTAAGGCATCATAATTTGTGGGTACCACTGATTTAGTACAACCAGGTAAGGCATCATAATTTGTGGGTACCACTGATTTAGTACAAACAGGTAAGGCATCATAATTTGTGGGTACCACTGATTTAGTACAAGCAGGTAAGGCATCATAATTTGTGGGTACCACTGATTTAGTACAAACAGGTAAGGCATATAGGTTTACAGATACTACTGATTTAGTACAAGCATATGGTTTGTAGAGACCACTAATTTTATACAAGCAGGTAAGGCACAATGGTTTGTAGAGACCACTAATTTTGTACAAGCAGGTAAGGCACAATGGTTTGTAGAGACCACTAATTTTGTACAAGCAGGTAAGGCAAATTGATGTGTGGAGACCACTGATTTAGTACAAACAAATAAGGCAAATTGATTTGTAGAGACCTTTCTTCCACCGACTGCTAGTATCAACATTTAAAATTCACTTTAGCATTTGCTGTAAGAAATAGTAGATATGGAAAAGTCAAAAAGGTTATCATAAGCTGTGTAGTACAGGTCTATATAATAGTTTTATCAGCACACTGGCCCACTACTAAATGTGGGAAACTCCTTATATTATCTGTAATGTTTTGTTAGCTAGTGTAAATTATTCCAGGTAAAAAGAAAATGAGTATTAGTAATGCCAGCTCCAACTGGAGGTAATGTTTGAACTGTATCAATCCAATTCATTGACACATTGTAACAACCAAGATAGATGTAAGGATATTGAATTAAAAACTCACTAAGTTTAAACTGCCCAACTGATAGATCAAATCATGATGGGAAGGTAAAAGTGAATATGCTTTTATATTTACCTTTTATGTTTAACTTTTTATCAAATGTTTGTTTGCATTTTTATTTCCATGCTCAGTATGTTTTATCTGAGAGAAGGGGATTGGCATTTTGTACCACCTTTGTTATGTTCCTCAAACCAGAAGTATCAAGTACAAAAATTGTATTGACATACTACAAAGAGAGAGTTTAAAGAAAATGCTTCACTGTGTTCTCTACGGTGTATAAAAGGATTTTTGAAAAATCCAAATTGAAAATCAGTTTCACCCTCACTGAATTATGTTGGTTGAGTAACCACTACAAGTTTTACTTGTATTTAGGAAAAACAGAAAATGTTAACAGAATCAGAGAATTTAAGCAAACATAAAATTGTATGGAATCAGTGGGTAAATAGAAAACATGAAAGTGTGCATTACATCCAGAATGCAGTATACTTAAATCAATTCATAATTCACAAAAGTTTTAAGTTGTGAATATACTCAAAGTTATTTGGAGGAAATTCTTTTAAGTGTTTGTGTATAGTGTAAACCAAAATTACTTATACAGTCTTGTTTTTGTTCTCTAGAGTAGTTGCCTTCTTTAATAGCAGCAGTAGTAGAAGTTGTGTTCTTGACAGAACAACAACTTTTTTAAATAACAAGTTCTTAAAAGGAAATAACTTTATATGGTTGTTCTTCTAACATATAAAATTAGGCTGCATTATAATAATTGTGTTTGTTACTTACAGGTGTTACTGAAGAAAAGGTTCCCTTTGACCATATATCATTAGTTTCACATCAAAATAAAAGTTTGTTTTTTTAAAGATACAGAATCTTTGAAACATATTTCCAAGCAGTCACGCAAGACAAATAACAAGATACTGAACATCTATAAACTCCATTCCCCATACAATGCAAAAGCATGAAACAAAATGTCATATATAAGCAAGTTCATTAGAAGTAGTTGAAAGAGTCATTTAGAGTGTCATGCTAGAACATGTGACTCCAAGCATATCTTTCCAAACGAATATCAGGCTGTGTTGAATTTAAGTAACTCCAGGCACAAAGTGAGTGTATCAATCATTACCAGTATGTATTGTTAACTGTCAAAACAGCTAGTAAAATTTCTTTTTTTTTTATTAATGAAGAAAGATGGTGTCTTTTGCTTAGAAAATGAAGGAGCTGTCTGCTTGGTTGTCTTCTTTTTGAAAAATGCACATATATTGGAGAATCTGAATACTTACAGGATCCATGATTCAGGCAAGACACTTATCTTAAAACATGTCATTATACCTAAACTGGTATACCCCAAAAAGTGAAGTTCATTTCAAGACATTCCACCACTCCTTCACCCCAGTTTGTTTCAATACAATGTATTAATAATCAAAGTATAAGATCAACTTTTTGTAAATTTTCCTAATTAAAAGGGAAAGGTGGAAATGTAGAAAAGAAACTGTTATATTCTGAAGTCATTTTTTGTGCTAATTTAAAGTTCATACATACTAGAAATTATATTGCTTTGTATGAAATTCCTGCTGAAAATTCTCAGATAATCCCTGAAATACAAGTGAAAAATTAATTTGTGTAGCCCAGTCTGAAGTAAATTAGGACTCTAGCCCAGTCTGAAGTAAATTAGGACTCTAGCCCAGTCTGAAGTAAATTAGGACTCTAGCCCAGTCTGAAGTAAATTAGGACTCAGTGAATGTATCCAGGTCTTTTACTAATAAAAATAATCAGTGCCCATATTTCATCACACAGATGTATGATAGAGAACTGCTGGTATGAAAATGGTTACCAGTTTTTTACATTTACCTGTTTCCTCAGATTGCCACTTTGCAACAACTGTGGGGATGCTCTAGAATAAGGTATTAATGTATTTACTCACTTACAAGTTGAGTCAAACTGCAAACAATAAAGATTCTGGTCAGCTAGGTCATTTGGTTTATTTCAAAATAAAATTCTGGGGCTGCCAGGTGACCCCAGTTAATATTACAGAATGATCCAACTACTGCAGCAATTTATGATGCAGAATCCCATACTCTGGCTGTTCTTGACAATGACTGCATTAAATATACAGCCAGTCACATAAAGTACATGTTAAGGCACAAAGACATAAGTGGAATTTTAAAGAAGAAAAAATATCAGTCCTTTCATCCCAAGGTATATGATTTTTAAGGGCTTTTTGTCCATATTTAAAACAACCCTTGCCTAAATGACTTTCTTCATAGCAACATATGCAGAGTAAAGTTAATATTTTTAGTCTGTCAGTTAAATGAAGAATATGCAAATTTATATAATTTCAGTAGTTAGATTTGTTTCTAGTGATATGTCATGTGTTTTGGTTCATGGTCCTATGTCTAATTAGAAGCAACTTGATGTTCAAAATGCACATTTTCTAAACTACAATGTTTTTATTTTTTTCAGTAATGGTCAAAAGTGGTCCTTAAAAAAAATCAATTTCAGCCAAGAAAAGACCTGGAAATGTAGTGATCCTTGAAAAAAAATCAATTTCAGCCAGAAAAAATTCTGGAAAAGACCTAAAAATGTAGTGATCCTTGAAAAACGATCAGCTAGAAAAAAGACCTGGAAATGTAGTGATCCTTTGAAAAAATCAATTTCAGCCAGAAAGAAACCCCTGGAAAAGTCTTGGAAATTTCAGCTTTAAAAAGCATGAGAACCTGAAAGTGGGAATTTGTTGATGGTGAACCATTGCAGTTGTTCTAGTTTAATTTCCAAATTAATATACTGGTGTACAAGTCACATCCAACTGCAGACCGCATACACCCAGTTGTTAGGGGTAATCAGTAGAGCAAACAACATAGACCTTCTGGCCCATTATGTGGTGGCAGACCTGGGTCCATGTTGTTTGAAATTGAACCTGACGTGTGCAAGAGTATGTACATTACTTCTATGATCATTAGGAAGATTGTTGCATTTTGTGGGCGATATATTTTTGGGGCTGGTTTGAATTACTGTATGGAGTAAATCCGTAATTTGGCCCTGATTTGAATAACTGTATAAAGTCAAGTCATATTTGGCCCTGATTTGAATAACTGTATAAAATCAAGTCATATTTTGGCAATGATTTGAAAATCTTTATAAAGTCAAGTCATATTTTGGCCCTGATTTGAATAACTGTATAAAGTCAAGTCATATTTGGGTCCTGATTTGAATAACTATAAATTCAATTCATATCTGGGCCCTGTCTGTGTTTATTCCTCTGACAGAAAATGCATATATTTTAGGGATCTGACAGTTGGGTAAATACTAGTTTGACTTGTGTACAAGTCAGATCAAACTAGTTTGACTTATGTACAAGTCAGGTCAAACTACAAACAACATGGGCCCATATCCGATATTACAGTACATACTGTATCAGGTCTTTATTTGTTATAAATTGCATAATTTTTCTACTAATTACTCCCAGCAAACTGCACAGACACAGATGTTTGCATAGCACTATTCAACAACAGATATGGGTATATACAGTTTGCAGTTGGACCTGACCTATAAGTGAGTATATATGGTACATCTAACTTGGTCAAAATTTATAGAAAACTTCTCTCTTTCTGAATATCTCAAAATTTCTGTGGTAGAGTACAAGACAAAATTAGTCCCTATCTAGTGTATTATCAAGTTACCTTGAAAAATTTGTAATAATTACAGTGGTATGACTTTTAAAAACTAGCAGTTGAAAATAATTATATGTTGCCTCTCCCAGTAGAACATATTTATGAAAGAAAAAGGAGGCCTTTTGTCATTTGTAATTTCTCTAAATGTTAATCATAGACTGATGTGTTTCCTGCTATTATAAAAATAATTATTTCATTGATAAGGAGGTTTACTTTTCAGTTTTAATTAAGCAGTTGTAAAATTAGAGGTCAGTCTTGAACAAATTTGAAAGTTAGAAATTTTGTAGATTCTAGAATAAAATACAATTACTTTGAGTTAAATGAGAAAAATTTTGTGCAAATCTCATTCAGTTTATTGAACTTTTGTCATATATTCACCTCTATGATTGTGTAGAAGTGGATATAATTATTAACATTTATAAAATGGCAAGGATTAAATGTCTGTACAATTCCTCACATTTAAATTTATTTACTCCTTGATGATTGCTGGCTTTTTGTGAAATGTCTGTACCATTCCTCTCATTTAAATTTATTTACTCCATGATGACTGCTGGCTGTTTAACTATGGTTTATCAGTGACAGGAGTTGATGATGTCACCTTGATATGGAAACTGGAGAGTCTTATTTGCTGATTGATAAAGTCATGTGCTCACATTAAACATACATACCCATATTTCATTTTGTGCTGGGCTATGAAATACTGGATTTTCCAAGTAATTGTGACAATTGACTGGAGTGAAATATGATAAGTATTTTCACTGCCACATAAATAACAAGATAACTGTGAAATTCAAAGTTATTCTCAGATGCTTACATGACTAAGTGGTAAATATGGCTGCTTCCCAGTAAAGACAACTCAAGTTCAAAGCCAACAAGTCACAAATTATTTATTTTTTCTTAAGGCTATATTACTTTTTATTGGGAAGGAGAATAATATGACTGTTTATATTTTCTGTGTGAATAATCACAAAACTCAGCAGAACATATACGGTAAACCGCTGACATCACACCGAATCCAGGAAAAAATCTGCTCTACTTCAATCTGTTATACATAATACATCTTGCTAGTCAATACATTTGAGCATAAAATATAAAGAAATTTGCTTGCTATGAGTGAATAATGAATATATTTCTTCAAATGGGTGAAATTCTTGAATTATTTTACTCATGGCTTCACCACTGATGAAAATAGTGAGTTCTCCCCCCCCCCAGGTGAAATATGTCTGTTATTCACTTAAAACGAATAGCCTCTATTTTCTGTTTTCTGATTCATAATGTCATGTTCTCATGTTAAACATACTGTATTTTCTTTTTTTATTATTGATAGTCATGTGCAAACATTAAACATACTGTATTTTCTGCTTCTGATTGCAAAAAATAATCATTTTTTCTGTCCAAAAATATGTAAATATATATATGTAAATATATATATATATATATATATATATATATATATATATATATATATATATACATCATTATCTGAAAACAAACAAATGAAAAATTTAAACCAAAAATTAAAAAATTGACAGATGACATCAGGCTACCACTTTAGTCCCACATGAGAGTAATCACCCTTTTTGAATGAAAATGGTCTTTACTTATTGTTTTTGTCAAATTTAAGTTCACAAGAAATGCAAGCATATTAGAACAAATACCTTTAGAATGTGAAGCCAATATCTGCCATTTTTTAATCTCTTTCCATCATCCATCATCCATGAAAAAGCCACATAAATATGACTTAGATTGGTCTCAAAGTTTGCCACTGAATTAAAAAAAGGCAGAAAGAAAATAGATATGATGAAATGAATCTTGATTGGATTATTCCTGATAGTTAAAGGAGTAGTGTGTTTTGATAGTGCTTTGGAGAGTGGAAGGTCAGTTACAAATATTATTAAGAGAATCTATGAACTGTTCATGGTTTTGTGCTGTCCAGTATTGAATCTATCATTCTTGGTTTTATGCTGCCCAGTACCTAATCTTGTGTAAGAATAATTGCAAATTTAATTAAATTCCAAAACTTATAAATTCATAACAGTATCCACCCTCCACCCCCAGAAAAACATACATGCCAACCATTATGCTTTTGACATAATCATTATGCATTTTTGTTCACCTAATTATGTCTTATGCTCATCATATACATGGATTACACTTTTGTGGTACATTAAAAATAAAGCAGTCAAAAAAGTTGTGTCATTTTTATTATCATCTCTTTAATCCCACTCATATAAAACATAGAGATTCTAAAAAGGAAGACTCTGTGTAAGAATAGCAAAGAATTAAATTTGTTGATCCAGGACCTACATGTACTTTCTTTATTTTCCGTTTATAACAAATGTATACAACACATTTTCAAGAAAACACGGGTTTCTTGAATTTGAAACTTTTGCCTCACAGATTCGTTATATTGATTTTATAGCTAGTGGACCAGTGTGTACTTTTAAAGAATATGGCACCAGATGTTGAGTGAAACTGGCTTTTACAGTGTGACTTGTGGATGTTATATGACTGAAAATTGTTAGAGCAGATGGACCTTTTTAAATTTCAAAACATGTCGGATCAGAAATGACTGAAAATTGTTAGAGCAGATGGTCCTTTTTAAATTTCAAAACATGTCAGATCAGAAAAAGGACAAATCAACACTGCTTTACAGATCTGAAATGAAGAATAATGAGAGGGTTGTAACAGAGCACTCAGGCTGAGCACATCGTCATGCTCATTGCAGAATTTGTGGACTTTATGATCATTCAATGAAAGTTAGACATATAGACTAGTTCAAGTAAGTGTTGAACATAAGTAAATTGTCAGTATGTTTTGTGTTTGTTTTCTGGTTTGAATTAACATGGATTTTGCTCATTTTTGCCAAGAATTTTTACCAGCTGCAGATCCACATTAGTAGAAAAAATAAATGTACATTTTTCTTACAGTCTACTCTAATTATGGCATGTAATATATAGATTACACTTTTTATGCTCAGATCACTCTTTTTTGCCATTTATATTAGGAAAAATTACCATGATACCACTCTTGGTGTTGGCGTGTATGAACAATGATCAATTCTGTTCTGGGTCATTTTTAAACTAAATTTTAGTCCAATGAAATGTATTCCAAGATATGCACTTGCTGTTTGAATGTGTGCTGGTTTTTAGTATTGTTCACTGGAGTATATTCAAGATATGTGTTTGGTGTTTGAATGTGTACTGGTTTTTAGCATTGTCTACTGGAGTGTATTCCTAGATACTTACTTTGTATTTGAATGTGTACTGGTTTTTAGTATTGTCTACTTCAGTGTATTCCTAGATATATGCTTGGTATTTGAATGTGTACTGGTTTTTATTATTGTTCACTGTGGTGTATTCGTAGATTAATACTTTGTATTTGAATGTGTACTGGTTTCTAGCATTGTTCACTGGAGAGTATTCCTTGATGTATACTTGGTATTTGAATGTGTACTGGTTTGTATTATTGTTCACTGTAGTGTATTCCTAGATTAATACTTTGTATTTGAATGTGTACTGGTTTCTAGCATTGTTCACTGGAGAGTATTCCTTGATGTATACTTGGTATTTGAATGTGTACTGGTTTGTATTATTGTTCACTGGAGTGTAATCCTAGACTAATACTTTGTATTTGAATGTGTACTGGTTTTTAGCACTGTTCACTGGAGTGTATTCCTAGATTAATACTTTGTATTTGAATGTGTACAGGTTTGTATTATTGTTCACTGTAGTGTATTCCTAAATTAATACTTTGTATTTGAATGTGTACTGGTTTGTATTATTGTTCACTGGAGTGTATTCCTAGATTAATACTTTGTATTTGAATGTGTACTGGTTTTTAGCACTGTTCACTGGAGTGTATTCAAGATATGTTTGGTGTTTGAATGTGTACTGGATTTTAGCATTGTTCACTGGAGTGTGTTCAAGATATGTGTTTGGTGTTTGAATGTGTACTGGTTTATATTATTGTTCACTTGAGTGTATTCCTAGATATATACTTGGTATTTGAATGTGTACTGGTTTTTATTGTTGTTCACTGTAGTGTATTCCAAGATTAATACTTTGTATTTGAATGAGTACTGGTTTTTATCATTGTTCACTGTAGTGTATTCCTTGATATATACTTGGTATTTGAATGTGTACTGGTTTTTATTATTTATTCACTGTAGTATATTCGTAGATTAATACTTTGTATTTGAATGTGTACTGGTTATTAGCATTGTTCACTGGAATGTATTCCTTGATATATTCTTGGTATTTGAATGTGTACTGGTTTTTATTATTGTTCACTGTAATGTACTCCTAGATTAATACTTTGTATTTGAATGTGTACTGGTTTCTAGCATTGTTCACTGGAGTGTATTCCTTGATATATTCTTGGTATTTGAATGTGTACTGGTTTTTATTATTGTTCACTGTAGTGTATTCCTAGATTAATACTTTGTATTTGAATGTGTACTGGTTTTTAGCATTGTTCACTGGAGTGTATTCCTTGATATATACTTGATATTTGAATGTGTACTAGTTTTTATTATTGTTCACTGGAGTGTATTCGTAGATTAATACTTTGTATTTGAATGTGTACTGGTTTTTTGGCATTTTTACTGTACTGGAATATATTCCTTGATATATACTTGGTATTTGAATGTGTACTGGTTTTTATTATTGTTCACTGCAGTGTATTCCTAGATTAATACTTTGTATTTGAATGTGTACTGGTTTTTAGTATTGTCTACTGGAGTGTATTCCTAGATATGTACTTGGAATTTGAATGTGTACTGGATTTTAGTATTGTCCACAACTGAGATGTTAAACAGAGTTTTGGACATGACGAGTTTGACCTGAATGGTTTTATATATTAATAAATGGTGTCAATAGCAATTTTTCTGTGCAGCTTTACAACACTCTGATCTAATAGCTGAAGGAAAAATAGCCCCAACAACAAAGCCCAGACAAAGAAGCAACATCAGAAAAGATCAATTAAATGAACTCCAGCAAAATAGCTCCAACAAAAATGCCATTCATAGCAGGTAATAATTGTAAAAGATTAATGAATGGCATAGTTCTGAAGTCTTTGTGGCTAAAATCTAGAGCAAATATTGTAATTAAACAATGTATGCTAGAATAATATTGTAAATGCTACAGCCATTTGCAGTCAATGAAACAAAGAATAGATACCTTTCTGTAGCATAAAAGGTTATGACTCCAACCACCATCTTGAACATAAGAGATCAGTGGTGAGAACTCTGCTGCATTGGGTGAACAATGTAGTTAGTGTTAAGGAAGATTAGATGTTGGCGGTTGATCATATTAAGAAAGCATTGAGAGCCCATGGTTACAAAGACTGGATGTTGGTATTTCCAGAAAAAGAACAGAGAAGGGAGGAACATCAGAAGAAGAAAGGAGGCAATCATCTAACAGACCCTTTACCATATATTGGTGGACTTAAAAAAAAAAAAACTTCCAAAAACATTGAGCTATGTGATCCACAAACCCTGTAACACCATCTGTTCAATCTTGGTACATCCAAAAGACCAAAAAATCCTTTGAATAAGAAGTGCTCAGTCATCTATAAACTCAAGAGTGATAATTGTGGAAGAGACTACATTGGGGAAACTGCTAGAAGCCTTGAAACAAGAGTTAAAGAACCTGTGTACACCAGCAGAGAATCCCTGACAGCAGTTGGTGAACATTGCAAAGAATTAGGGCACACTATTTCTTGGGATAACATCAAAGTACTCAGTGGAGAGAACAATACCCTGAGGAGGAAAAAGAGAGAAACTATTGAAATCATGGAGAGGGAGCCAGGGTTGAACTGTGATTCCAGATTGGAATTTTCACTTATGTACAGAAGGATTTTGTCACATGATCAACATTTGGTTGATCACATGACTGATCACATGACTCCAGTCCAGAATTCATTCCTCTGACAAAGGTCTTGTGACAAGGTCAAAATCTAAGGAATTATAACCTATTAACTATGCAACAGAAAGGTATCTGTTCTTAATTTCTTCAAACAATGCATGGACTATTTTAAAAAGAGCAACCATAATGTCACATTAGTATTCAAGTATCCTAAAGCCAATACCAATACGGACCAAAACTAATTAATCTCTAGAGCAAATACTGTAATTATACAATGTATAGACTGACAAACATTAATCACAACAGGTTGGATATATAAAGATATCCCCATGTGCCTGACTGAAAGGTAGATCAGTCATGGAGAAGATGGAATTGCAGAAAGGAAAAGTGCATTGTTAAACAACGAGTTTAGATATTGGAAGGCAAGAATCAATGCAGACAGGAGCACATCATGAAGATGTGTCCAGCCAATCTGTTGAGGTACTCAAAAGTACTTGATGGTGCTGCAACAGTGAATATGGAAGACAGTCATGCACTTGATCTGGCAAAGAATGAAGCAGTTACTGATTTTTATGAAGCAGCACATGGCATAGAAAACCAAGACAAATTACACAACATAGCAAAGGCATAATTTCACTTGAGGCTGCAAGTCAATTGCCAGTATATACAGCATCTCAGAGAACAATTCAGCATATATATAAATATGTGAACACAGCTCTATCCAACTTCATTACAGTTGTAAATATTGTGATCTCTCAAGCTCATCAAAACCCTTTATGAATCATGAATTTTTTGCTTTGGGATTATGCAGAAGCAGACGTTTGTTGTATACCGATGTTTAGAATGTATGAAAGCCTAAATACTCTAGACCAACAAGGTCATTGGTTCATCGATAGAACCTATAAAGTGGTGCTGGAGTTTTTTTTCAAATTTTTGCTGTACATGCTCTGGTTGACAAAACTCAAGTTCCTTTGATCTACACTCGGCTACAAGATGAAGCGAAACCAACATATCATAAGTATGCCAGAAGCTTCATGACTTAAATCAGACATTGAACAAAGTTAGCATGGTGGCAGACTTTGAGAAAGCAAGTCAAAAGCCTGTGGCAGAAAGTCCAGGAAATTCATCCAGCCCAATTTAATTACAACAATAACAATCTGTGTCAATACATCAGAAATTGTATGCAACCCAGGTCAATTGTGACAACAACAATCTGTGTAAATATGTCAGGAATTTTCTCCAGCCCAAGTTAATTGCAACAATAACAATCTGTCAGTACATCAGGAATGCCATCCAGCCAAAGTTAATTGTGACAAGAACAATCTGTGTCAGTACATCAGGAATTTCATCCAGCCCAGGTCAATTGTGACAACAGTAATCTGTGCAAACATGTCAGGAATTTCATCTAGCCCAAGTTAACTGCAACAATATCTGTGTCAATACATCAGGAATTTCATCCAGCCTAAGATTATTGCAACAGTAACAATCTGTGTCAATATGTCAAGATGCTACTTGCTTTGAGTTTTGTTTTCAAGTGCAGATGTCCCAGCTGTGTTTGATATCTTGGTCAAGAGTTACCTAAATAAACACACTCATCATCTGTTTGGAAAACAATTACATAGACAGACATGGATGCAGCTGCTGAGCAGAACCTTAATTCACCATACTCCTATGTCCGTGATTGAGTCTTGATTGGCCTACCTCACACAAACAATTCAGTTGAAGTGTGACATTTTGTGTTCCAGCAAATGATTGATTGTCTTCATTTGTATTGCAAACAACAAAGATCCTGATCAGCTGTATCATAATGCACCTGCCGATCAAGGTCTATTTGCTTGTTCTACTGATTACTGCTAACAAACTGCACAGACCCAGATCTGCTGGTGCATTATGCGATGGCAGATCTGGGTCTGTGCATTTTGTAGTTGGACTCAACTTATAAGCAAGTGTGTATGATATATACAAGCCCATTGACCACAAGTGTGTATGATATATACAAGCCCATTGACCACAAGTGTGTATGATATATACAAGCCCACTGACCAGTATTGGAAGGAGTAGGGTCATGTTGAGATAGACATTATTTTTTCACCAGTGTTTGACACCTGGGAACATCAAAAGCAAAAAATATGTTCAACTCATTCAACATTTGCAGGCTCTAATACTTACTTGTGATGATACTGAAATTCTGGATTATCAATGTGGAATTGTACACAATCTAACGCTCTGAATATGTGAACACAAGCCAACATTGCACATTTTAATGCATTATTTGCAGTTAACAGTGTAGCAGTATTTTTGTTGAATACTGTATAAATTAATTAAGTAATGAATTATTAATAGTTAACAGTCTCATATAGTATTTAATAAAATTTTCATCATATATTGATGTTGGGTTCTTATGTTTTTTAATTGAACACTATATTAACAAATTAAGAAATGAATTATTAAAATGCATAAATTTCAGCAAGCAGTTGTGTGCATAAATAATTATTTTTAAATGATGTCTGAAAATTGCAGACTATGAAAAATATTTGAAAAAAGCATTTTGTCTTCCAACATATAGTGTCACAAAAATAAACAGAAAATATGTTAATACATTCCTTAATTAACACACATCCCTCTTTATGGTCAAAACTCGCACTCAGATATCCATGTCTTGACACCAGCATGCCTTGTGTTGTGTGGATGGGAAATGGTTTCTAAAACCCACCTAGAATGTCCTGATATTTTTTTGACATTGCAGCCATACATGCCTGGAGTCATCTTGAACTTCTAGGGTTAAATTAGTTGCAAAAAACTGATCTTACACATGTTTTATTCAGCATGAACATATTGGTGGCAAGCACGTACCACTGAAAGTGGAAAGGTCCAAGCATAGTAGGAAGTTAACTGCTTTACCATGTACACAGACAAGACAATAATAATAATAATAATAATAATAATAACAGTCTTTTGTTTCCATAGGGTAGCCCAATTAATTGACAAACTTATTTCCCTTGAAGCTGTATTATTTACACATTGTCCAGGTGTGTAGCTGCCTATATGCAGACATATAACTGTGTACAAACATTTTGACAAGAAGAAAAAAAAATGCATTTTAAACTAATCATTTTAATGATTTGTTATTATTGCAGTCATTCATGATATGAGAAAAATCCAGTGGCCTAAATGGTTAGAGTGTCTGCCTTGGATGCAGGAGGTTGAAGATTCAAACCCTGGCCAAGTCATACCAACAAGTTATAATAATGGTACTAGCAGCTGACATGCTTAGCACTCAGCAATAAGAGGTTAGTGTTAGGACTGAGCAGCCTGATGTCAGGATAATGTGACTGGGTGGGGCATGATGTTACATTCCTGCAGCATGATGCCCCAGTGCTAGACATCACTATAAACTGCCACACTGTTGACATCACAATGTTGTGAATGAAATATTGTTAAAGCTACATTAAAAATCCAAATCACACATACATGATTTTATGACCAGTGTTTACATTGAAAATACACAACCACTGTGAAATCTAGCTAGTGGCAGTGGTTAACCCACTCCACTCTTGTTGCTTGTCTATGATGAAATATGGTCTAGCTTCACACCTGATGTTACAGGTAGAAGTTCTACAGATGATATTATCTCATTCATACATGCTTGAAAAAAAAAAAGAAGAAAATTTGAAGGAATATACTTAATAATCATGTTGATGCATCATGTCACCATTTTTGGACTGATGAATCCATTTTTGTACTGTGATGAATCCATTCTTGTATCATGATGATTGTTCAATAATAATGCTTCATTCACTGATTTTGGTAAACTATTCTATATCAGAGGTTCAGAATATGCAAAATCTTATTTCTTTTACAGAGGTCTGGGAGTTTTGACATATTTTGCTGCAACAGACTATGACAAGGTGAAAATGAAATTGTTTGGCTTGGATTGACATTATTTTAGAGAGACCGATGGCCTTCCAGATTTGACATCCTGTACATGATGTGGAATGACAGTATTCTGGAAATACTGAGTACTTTGATTTAAAATCTTGGGCATGATGTGGAATGACAGTATTTTGGAGATACTGAGGGCCATCTTGAATTGAAATCTTGTTTATTATTATACAGTACTTGGATTTTCTCAGAAATATCCTTTCTTTAATTCTGAGTATTCCTGGATGCTCTGTTGCATGATTGACATACTAAATACTTGTTTTTGAAATTAGGGAAAGCTTGGTAGGTTTTGCAGCAGCTTTCCCATACATTATTACAGTAATCAAATTAGAGTTGAACAAACCTAATCCTGTGGGAATTGAGAGAATATATTTAATCTTGGTTAGCTACCAGAGTATAAGGGGTACCCTGTTTATCTTTAACATGTTTATTCTGTGTTGGACTGTTGTCAACACACCTAAGATTGTGCATTGAGGTATTCTTTAAAATGAGATCCAGTCTTCAGGCAGTCTTGGTGTTATTCTGGACTGTTGTTATTGGAATAGTTTAAGTCTTTGAGATGTTTTGAGTCATTCTATTCTGTTTGCACCAATGTTACAAATCATATAGGGCACATTGCAAATTGTTTTGTAGTAGAGCAAGGGAGAACTGTGCATCTGAAAGACTGGTATCATAAGCATAGAAATATGTTTGTGCAAACAAGAGGCAGATCAGTTTACATATAGATAAGAAATAGGAGAGGACCTAGTATTGAACCCTGTGAAACATCATAATGTGCAAGTTGATCAATTTAAGATTACACCATATATTGTGAATGTTTGGTACCTCTCTGTGAGATAGGATGAGAACCAGTTAATAGTTGTATCTGAACATGTGTATATTTAAAGATTATCCAGAAGAATGTTGTTGTCCACCAAGTCTAATGCCTTTTCTACTAAGACAGTACCTACAGGCTTTCAGTAACTTATCTACTAGATGGCTTAGCAGGAGATGAAAAAGAACTGGCTGACTTAGTTGAGTGCATTGACACAACCTCCACAGCATACGTTATGGAGATTAGTGCCGAAAAAACCAAACTGATGACAAACAACACCAATGGCATCAGTGAAGAAATAAAGCTGGAAAGAGTCACAAGCTTCAAGTACTTCGGATCAATTATCACAGATGAGGGCTTCAAACCAGAACTACTTTGCAGGATTGTCCCGACAACAGTAGCAATAACAAGGTTGAGACCAATATGGAAAGATACCAACATTGTTTTTGATTCCAAAATAAGGCTGATGCGCTTGATGGTCACATCCATCTTTCTCTAAGCTTGTGAAACATCGACGCTCACATCAGATCTACAAAGAAGGATTTAAACCTTTGAAATGAGAAGCTACTACAAGATCTTGGGGATATCGTACATTGACCATGTAACCAACAAAGAAGTCCACAACAGGATCCAACGAGCCATCGGATCCTATGAAGACCTCTTGACCACTGTAAAAAAGCACAAATTGAAGTGGTACGGTCATGTCTCAAGATCATCTGGACTGGCAAAAACACTCTTGCAAGGCACAGTGTGAGGGTGCAGAAGAAGAGGCAGACAGAAAAAGAGGTGGGAAGATAACATTAAGGAGTGGACAGACATGGGATTTGGAGATTCCTAAATAGCAGTAGAGAACATGGAAAGATGGAGAGAATTGGTTGTAAAGTCAACTGTGGTGCCCCAACGACCTCTTGGGTTAAAGGATTGATGATGATGATGATGATGATGATGATGATGATCTAACAGTGATATTAAATCTGTGTCATTTGCCCTGAATCCTGGCTGATTTGGTGAAAATTTTGGTTTGCCAGAATCCTGAATGATTTGGTGAAAATGGTGATTTACGCTGAATCCTAACTGATTTGGTGCAAATGATTACAGTTTATGAAGAAATGCACTAGACAGTCATGCATGTTTTTCTGTTTGGAAAGGGTTGGTAGAATTGAGATGGGTTTATATTTATTAACATCATTTATGGATCCATTTTGTGAGTTGCATAATTTTAGCTACCTTCTTGCTGTGAGGGAATACTTAGATTGACAAGACAAGGAATGCTCCCTGCTATGACAGGACATGCTTATGAGAAGTTGTGGCTAATTTCTTGATCCATTCCTGTTGCTTTGGAAAATGAAAATCAGAAATTAATTTGGATAGTTTCTTTGTCTGAATTGAAGGAATTTCAAACTGTGCTTCAAGATGTATACATAGAGCTGGGCAAATTTTATAAAAGTCAGCTTGCCCTGTGGCATGCTGATTGGAAACCTGACTTACCCTTGGGAAATTTGAACTTGCCCAAAAGTGACACAACATAATGTCAAAACAAAAATTGCAAAAATAAGATAAAACAAAGTATGGAATGTTTTCAGGAAATTGTTGTATTTATTTTAAATAGAATGGCATGTTTTGTTTTCTTTTTACATTTTTGTGCATATTGTAAAGAATAATTAAAATTGTTTAGCAGTGCAGGTAGATATGTGAAAATATGTGTCAAATAGTGCATGTAGATATATAACAATTTGTGTCAAATTGTACATGTAGGTCAGAAAGAAGAAAGGCATGGAAGTGATAGCTGGTGAATAAAATTCATATATAGCCAGAACAGCAACAAGAGACATGACTAACAGATTCATTTCTTCAACTACATCAACAATTCATAAAGCTTGACTTTAAAATGGGGGTGATTTTGTAATAATTTATTTATTTGATCACCTGATTGATTTGATAAGTTATTATAGCTATGTAATTATTTGTCAAACAAGAAGTATTTATTGATCTCCAGTAATTACTACTAGTATGTAGATGGTAACAGATAACTAACAGATTTGTCTCTTTGATGTCAAAATACTGAAAGCTTGACTTGCAAATGAGAGTGATTCTGTAATGATTTATTTATTCACAGACCTGAATGATTTTAGAATACTTGTTTTATCCATGGAATTATTTGCCAAACAACAAGTATTGAATCTATCATAATGACTGTTAATATGAAGCAATAGATTGTAAGACACTGCTTATGTATAGAAAGATGTTTTATTGTGAAACACCTGTAACAAATCTCAGGAGTTACATCATTAGCAGTTATCATCTATCACCTTGAAGTTAGCATCATGCATTGAAACAAGATTTATGTTGCCAACATCAGAGTCAACAAACTTAGCACAATTCATTTGACCAGAAAGTCAGCCAGGCTGTTTACATTGCCAGGATAATCATGGTTGAAAGCCTGCTCGCCCACTGCCAGGCTTAGGGGACTTGAAAGTTAGCGAATCATGTATACTTGCAAATATTATGATTTAAATGTAACTGATAATATTGATTCCCTATTTGTCAAAACACGATTCAGATAGTATTTATATTATCATAAATATATGAGAAAATGTGAAACTTGCCTCAACAAGATGGAAGTGACAGACCAGTAAAAGAAGCATTAATGTAACAGAAGCATGTGGTACATATAAATGCTGGTTATCACTGAGGTTTGGGGAAGTCATGGTTACTTGAATAACTCTGGCTTCCTTAACAATAGGGATGACTGGGTTGGTCTCTACACCAGTATATATATAGTATACTTCCTTGTTCCCATGGCTACCCAGTGTACATGAGGGATCAGTGTTATGATTGGGGCTGTTTAGAGGATTGACTTCCAATGGATTCATGGAGATCTCATAGGTGTGATCCCTTAAGTTGTTGATCTGCTATCAAATTTGGCAACTGTTACTATAAAAGGAAAACCTTTAAACAACTTCTTCTCAAGACTGGCTGAACAGAATTTTATCAGATCTAGCATCCTTGATAAGGGTTATCAAATTTGTTTGAATGTTGCCTGTCCATCATCACAACAGAAAAGCATTCAAAAGTCAGCAAACATGCTAACCTGTATTTCTTGGGCAAGTTTCCTTGCATTTGGCTTTTTAATAAATGTCAGTCAGGTGAGAGATTACAGGCCCACTTGGGACTCTTGTTTACTTATTCCTCTTAAACAGTTGAGCCAGTTTTGATAAAACTTGCTTGGAGTATTCCTTACAAATGTTTCATCAAAATTGTGTTTTTAATGTTTCTTCCTAACATTTATGATGTATGGTACACAGCAGACTGATAAAATCTACTGGTACATCATTAGAACAGTAGAACCAAGTTGATTAAATTCAGTTAAATTTGATATAATTTATTTTCTTCAGTCATAATCCTAAATCATCTTCAGAACTATTGAGGCAATGTAATGATCATAATATGCTCCCTCAGGCTTCTTTTATAGATTTCATACTCCTGATCCAAAAACTAGTAGACTGATTTCCCTTCCAAATTGAAATAGGATGCTAATTGATATATTTATTTACCCTGCCATTTCGTAGGTCAGGGAATGTATTGATTAAAAAACACAAGATCAAGACATTATTTTGTACAGAAGATAAAATCTAGTGTGTCACAAATAGTATCAAACTAAACATTCAAAAATTTGTTGAGGTTATCAAAAAGTCCCTGACTGAATAGGTCATGAATATTTATCAAATAAATCATGTTGAGACTGTGAGAAACTTTTGCAGTTTTGTATGAAACTATACTAACACAATTGTTAACCAGGGGCTGTCTATTTCATACTTTTCACCAAATTTGAGGCTAGGTCAAGTGAAAGACTTTAATGGCCTTTGAAAGGCCAAGAGGTGCTGTGACATTGGCCTTCAGTGGGTTCTTTGTATACACCAATATATTAGTACTCCAACATAATGAATAACATACTCCTTTCAAAAACTTAAAGAGAAAAATGGAAAGATGGGATTTTCAGTAGTATGATGTTTAATTAGTTAGAGATGGAGCGTAAGTAATACAGATCCATTGAAGACAGAGCATGGGCAATACAGTTCCATTGGAGACTGAATATAGGTAGTACAGTTCCATTGGAGACTGATCATGGTAATACAGTTCCATTGGCGAATGAGCATGGGTAAGACAATTGCATGAGAAACTGAACATGGGTAATACATTTCGATTGGAGATTAAGCATAGGTAATACAGTTCCATTGGAGACTGATTATGGTAATAAGTTCCATTGGAGAATGAGCATGGGTAAGACAGTTGCATGAGAGACTGAGCATGGGTAATACAGTTCCATTGGAGACTGAGCATAGGTAATACAGTTCCATTGGAGACTCATCATGGTAATACAGTTCCATTGGAGACTGATCATGGTAATACAGTTACATTGGAGAATGAGCATGGGTAAGACAGTTGCATGAGAGACTGAGCATGGGTAATACAGTTCCATTGGAGACTGAACATGGTTAATACAGTTCCATTGGAGACTGAGCATGGGTAATACAGTTCCATTGGAGACTGAACATGGGTAATACAGTTCCATTGGAGACTGAGCATGGGTAATACAGTTCCATTGGAGACTGAATATGGGTAATACAGTTCCATTGGAGACTGAGCATAGGCAGTGCCAGATTATTCATTAGGCACACTAAGCACATGCTTAGGGCACCAGCTGAACAGAGGCACCAGAAAAAAATCAGTTGTTGATGATAAAATTGAAAGAATTATAGATGACCATTTCGATCTGCATGTATGAGTATTTTGATTTGGAATGATGGCAACACTGGTATTTTCCCCACCCTTTTAACTTTTAATACTGTTTTTTTTTTTTTGTTAGTTTCACATTTTTTAGGAAAGGGGGGGGGGGCACAATAATATTTTCATTGCTTAGGGCCCTGGAAGGCCTTAATAAAGGACTGAGCTTGGGTAATACTGTTCCATTGGAGACTGAGTATGGGTAATACAGTTCCATTGGATACTGGCATGGGTAGTACAGTTCCATTGGAGACTGAGCATGGGTAGTACAGTTCTATTGTAGACTTAGCATGGGTAATGCAGTTCCATTGAAGACTGAACATGGATAATACAGTTCTATGAGAGACTCGGCATGTGTAAAACAGTTCTGTGACAGACTCAGAATGGATAAGATAGTTCTATGAGAGACTCAGCATGGACAAGACAGTTCCATGAGAGATTCAGCATGTGCAAGACAGTTCTATGAGAGACTCAGCATGTGTAAGACAGTTCTATGAGAGACTCAGCATGGATAATACAGTTCCATGAGAGATTCAGCATGGGTAAGACAGTTCTTTGAGAGACTCAGCATGGATAAGAGTTCCATGAGAGACTCAACATGGGTAAGACAGTTCTTTGAGAGACTCAGCGTGGATAAGAGTTCCATGAGAGACTCAACATGGGTATGACAGTTCTTTGAGAGACTCAGTATGGATAAGAGTTCCATGAGAGACTCAACATGGGTAAGACAGTTCTTTGAGAGACTCAGTATGGATAAGAGTTCCATGAGAGACTCAACATGGGTAAGACAGTTCTTTGAGAGACTCAGCGTGGATAAGAGTTCCATGAGAGACTCGACATGGGTAAGACAGTTCTTTGAGAGACTCAGTATGGATAAGAGTTCCATGAGAGACTCAACATGGGTAAGACAGTTCTTTGAGAGACTCAGCGTGGATAAGAGTTCCATGAGAGACTCAACATGGATAAGACAGTTCTTTGAGAGACTCAGTATGGATAAGAGTTCCATGAGAGACTCAACATGGGTAAGACAGTTCCATTAGAGAATTTATTTTTTCTCTTCATAATAATAGCAGATAGGAGGCAGGCCTTACTGTCAAATGGCCAGAGAATAGACATAAACAAATAGATATAAACAGAAATGCTTCAAACAATGTCTTTTATGATAGGGTTCTGCTTGTTTTGGAACCTCCGTATAAAAAGATTTTTTCATGTTTTACATGTTTGTGACTTTTAATTGGTATACCATATATATATATATATATATATATATATATATATATATATATATATATATATATATATATATATTGTATTGTATTGTATTGTAGTGGCAGCCATTAATAATATCTGTACATCATCTAGCACAAACTCTTAATTGATATGATAGCTTTGGTAGCTGAGTTAGTAGTAGTGCACACTGTACATGTAATCCAGGGTTCTTGGGTTTGATACCTGCCCAGGCCAGCCTAGGTTGACTGCCTCAGTGTCATTGAAAAGACACTCCTCCCCCCAACATTCCCCCACTTATTTGATATAGTTAGACTCTTATAAATATTTGGTTATTTACTTTTTAAAAACAGACTTTTGTAAAATACAGTAGTCATAATGCTGTCCATGGTTGCCATAGAGTAGGGCACCTTATATTGAGACTGACTTATAATGAAGAATGTGATACAATACTCCCTCATTATAATGCTGTCCATTGGAGTCCTAGGATATACTGCATTATGGTGAGACTGCCTTATAATTAAGTACATTATACATATAATTTTACCACCACTTTCTGAAATGAAATTCATGACCATATTTGCCTTATA
Organism: Megalonaias nervosa; assembly: GCA_016617855.1. Taxonomy (NCBI): domain Eukaryota; kingdom Metazoa; phylum Mollusca; class Bivalvia; order Unionida; family Unionidae; genus Megalonaias; species Megalonaias nervosa. Next base: position 3,316 of record JAECUM010011566.1, on the reverse strand, counting down.
ATAACAGGAGCTGTGTTATAATAAATGGCCTTATAAAAGGAGCTGTGTTATAATAAATGGCCTTATAAAAGAAGCTGCATTATAATGAATGGCTTTATATTGAAAGGTTGTTTTAAATGTTTTTTATCCAAATGTATTCATTGAATAAATACATGGATCCATAATCTCATTATTCAACCCCCTGATGTTGTAAGATACTGTGTGATTTTTAGTGTAATTTATTCCAGAAACCTGGACAAGATCAAAAAATGATATATTTTCTTTGGCATCCTTTTCTTATCAATGTATTAATCTTACTGTTGCCTGATTTGAAAATACAAGGCAGTTAGGAGTAATTTATGCCATGGAAGAATGAATTTAGTTATGAGGACAGTACTTAGTAATACTTGTAATACTTAGCAATATAACAATTACAATAGTGAGCATTGCAATACTTGACAGTGTAACAATTCTTACTTGAATCAGCATTGTAATGCTTGATAATGTAACAATTACTATAGTCAGCATTGTAATACTTGACAAAGTAATTACTTGAGTCAGCATTGTAATAATTGACCATGTGACAATTCTTACTCAAGTCAGCATTGTTATACTTGAGTGTAACAGTTCTTAGTATTGTAATAAATGTACTTGACAATGTAAAAGTTCTTGAGTCAGCATTGTAGTACTTGACAATGTAACAGTTCTTGAGTCATAATTGTAATACTTGATAGTACAGTATATCAGTTCTTGTCAGCCTTGTATGACTTGACATTGTCTGTTCTTGAGTCAATATTGTAATATTGGACAATGTAACAGTTCTTACTTGAGTCAGCATTGTAATACTTGACAGTATATCAGTTCTTGTCAGCCTTGTATGACTTGACAATGTATCTGTTCTTGAGTCAATATTGTAATATTGGACAATGTAACAGTTCTTACTTGAGTCAGCATTGTAATACTTGACAGTATATCAGTTCTTGTCAGCCTTGTATGACTTAATGTATCTGTTCTTGAGTCAGTATTGTAATATTGGACAATGTAACAGTTCTTACTTGACTCAGCATTATAATACTTGACAATGTAACAGTTCTTACTTGAATCAGTATAGAATGGTTTGAATTGTAGTACTGTTATATCATACACAATGAGTTACAGTAAATTTATAATTTTCAAGACTGCAAGAGAATGTTTTCATAGCCCTTTATGAAGGAATATTTGTTTAAAAGTCATATTGGTTATTCAAACTTTACATACAGTCCACCAAATATATAAGACCACAATGGCTGTGTTCACTTGGTCTCATTTATGTATATATCAATACATTATTTGTCTATTTATGAAGAACATCATATCGTGGAGTCCAAATCAAGGTAGTGGTCATTATAATGTATGTACATTGTATACTTGCTTATAAATTGGATGTAACTGCACACTTCATAGACGCAGGTCTGGCATTGCAAAGTGTGTCAGCACATATGGGTCTGTGCAGTTTGTAAGGAGTAGTCAATAGAACAAACAACAGAGACAATGATTTGCTGGCACATTATGTAATGGCAGGTCAGGGTTATATGGTTTGCAGCTGGACCTGACTTGTGATACAAATGATACTTTTTATCAGCTTTGGTGTTGACTTGAGTTCAGGTATATATGGTACCTCTCCTCACCTGTGGGAAGACTGGTAATTAATATTTGTCTGTTGGTTGTTCAGTTGATGTTGCTTTAACATCATTTTTCAGCACTTGATAGGTTATACATGGCGGCCAGTATATTTGGTGAAGGAAGAACCCAAGAAGAACCACCAGCCCACAGAAAGCTTCTGGCTAGCCTTCTCAAATGCACACATTGGTTGAACCCAAGACTTGAACCAACACAGAGGTGAGATGTCAGTGATCTATAAAGGTGAGTGCCTTAGACCACCAACCACCTGGGGCCCCAACATATCATGTCTGAGATTAACTATTTGGATTAGGATCTATTGCATGGAAATGAAAGGAAAGTGAGAAAGATCAATGTGTGATCTTGACATTACATACTTTAAAATGAACATTAACAAGAAACAGATTGCGTCTTTGTGATTGCGGTTTGTTTGCTTCAGTATTATCATTTGTACATTTTTTTATTGTAAATTATTTAATCCTGGATTTTTTTTCTAAAAAGCTTCCATCCTACCAAAAGTCAGTACATTTTTATTCATTGTATAGGAAACTTTCCACTGCATGTGCATCCCATACTACCAAAACCCTTGCACTGCATGTGTAACCCATCCTACCAAAAGCCTTGCACTGCATGTGCATCCCATCCTACCAAAAGCCTTGCACTGCATGTGTAACCCATCTTACCAAAAGCCTTGCACTGCATGTGCATCCCATCCTACTAAAAGCCTTGCACTGCATGTGCATCCCATCCTACCAAAAGCCTTGCACTGCATGTATAACCCATCCTACTAAAAGCCTTGCACTGCATGTGCATCCCATCCTACCAAAAGCCTTGCACTGCAGGTGCAACCTAAGATAATGTTATAGGCACTTTTCATTATTTCTTGACAATGCATAGTATAAGTAGAAACATAGTCCTTTATTTCTGTCAAAAATATTTTCTTTTCACATTTTTCATTGTAATAATTTTAATATTACTTGCACAGATAATATGAAATGTTTTCCCAAACTTTTGACAATAGATTACTCTTTCTTTGTTTCTTGCAGCATGATAAATGATTACAGACTAAACAGGGAGTTAGATCCAGTACATCTTTGTATGATGCTGAATATTTAATGATCACAGGAGTGGTCATTTATTGTTTTGAGAACAAATCTTATGTGCTGGAGATTTTTTGTATGATACACATACCTTACATGCTGGTACTTGCTTATAAGTAAAGTCCAACAGCAAGCTACATTGATCCTGATCTGCCATCACATAATGTGCTGGCAGGTTAGAGTCTATACTGTTTGTTCTACTTATTACTCCTAACAAACTATATACAGCCAGACCTGCTGTGCATTATGTGGCAGCAGATCTGGGTCTATGCAGTTTTCAGTTGAACTTGACTGAGTATCTACAGTATGCAGACTAATTTGGATACAGTACATTTGAGTATGATGCTGAATATTTGATGACCAAACAGTATGCAGACAAAGCAGTAATTTGGATACAGTACATTTGAGTATGATGCTGAATATTTGATGACCAAACAGTATGCAGACAAAGCAGTAATTTGGATACAGTACATTTGAGTATGATGCTGAATATTTGATGACCAAACAGTATGCAGACAAAGCAGTAATTTGGATACAGTACATTTGAGTATGATGCTGAATATTTGATGACCAAACAG
>JAECUM010011565.1:0-80289 GCA_016617855.1 Megalonaias nervosa | reverse complement strand
TTTGCAAAGTTGATGGCTAAAAATAGTTCAACGAGATCTTGTAGGAATTCTCAAGGAATAAATATTCGATCAGGGATTCGTTTGTGATGCTTGTTTGCATTCTCAATAGCCAGGATTATTTCCGTCCAAGTATTCTTGAATTTGTTCGTTGAGTATTCCGACCACAAAATTGGTTTGATCTCAAACCCATTCCAGACTTGAGTGGGATAAATAATTTATATGAGAGCCACTTCTCAATGAGCTTCGTGATCCAACTGTATGGATTCAGCTAACTGGGCTGTGAATCAACAGCATTTGTTGCTGGGAAACACATCAATATCACTGTCATTAGGTAATGTTAAATAAAATTGATTATTCATTGTTCGATGGTACTGGTCGCAGATGAATTGTTTGATGTCAGAGGATGATTTGCTAAAGAGGGTTCTATAAGATGGCTATTCCTGTGATTGGAAGAGGGGTGGTGCCTTGCGTTGGCGAGGCTACCGTTCTTGATAAGTTTCAACGAAGGACTGGGATAATTATTGCTAAAATTAAATAGTCCAGTTGTTTATCTTCTTGTTCCAACTCAAATTTCCAGTGACTACTCCAATGACACAATACATCACAAAGATTTGACAGAAAAATATGATTCCATTTTTACGGACACTTGGAGAGATGAATTCTGAGAAGGAGATGCAGTAGTGTTTAACCTCACAGCCATAACTTCTATTTCTTCTTATATCCAATGACTTGTAAAACATCAATCCAAGAACCGAACCCGGGTATATATCCTTTCTAACGAACTTTCACTTCTTGGAGTAGATTTTCCCCCATTGCACATGTTCTTCGATTGAAATGTTTTCGATGTCGTATACGTCGACTTCTTTCTTGCTTACTCATTGTAAATCAAGCATATAAAATGTTCCTTTTAACACTTCTCCGTTAGTATCTTCCAATTTAAAGACAAGAGGATAACGTCCGCACACTTGTCTAGCAAGACGAAACAATAACACTTCTTTCTGTAGCCTGTTCTTTGACTTTACAAACAATCGATCAAACACTATCACTATCACTTCGGTTTCAGGTGTCACTTCTGCTGGAGCACATCCGGTGTTACGATGGTACGACTGATTGTAAGTTTTGACAAGACGGTGTAAAAAGGTCGATGTTTTGAGGGAATACTCATATGTAAAATATTTCCACATACGTTATTTCAAAGTTCTTTCAAAACCTTCTATGACACTATCTTTCGTTTCAGGAATTTCAGTGGTTAGAACGTGTCTATTTTATAATTCTCTTGGTAATTCTTTTTCAAGAAATTCGTTTTTGTATCTGTTTGCCATCGCAGAGGATGTCGATAACATTTCTTTTAAGACAAGTTTTAGAATTCGCACTGAATTTGAACTTTTTTAAAAGTCAAAGAAACTACCCAAGCTGATTTTGAAAACACTTTTAAAAAGCCAACAAATATTTGTAACTTCGATTATATGACGCTAAATGAGAGATAACAGACAAATGTGATTTTGAACGTTTATGACAGTCGTTCTTGCAAGCACTCTCATACATCTACTATACGTAGATGTTTGAGTTTGATTGTAGTTGCACAATGAAAGTTTTTAATTCCTACAAAGTCATCTGCATGGCAGAATTGTAGTAAATGCTGGCAAAATGTGTATCGATGTTGTTGCTAATACGTAAGTTAAAAATCTACCAATGCTCTTTTTACATATCGTATTTTTCTTTTCATTGCAATGCTGTACTTGTTAGACGAGTAATAAGAAATGCTTGAGCAGGGTAATCGGTCCTTGTATGACTTACTTCTTCACTTCTTTCGTTTTTTTTTTTTTTTTTTTCTTCTGCTTGCAAGGGTGTGGACATCATCTTTTTAATCTAACTAATTCTTGATGAAGGGGTTGTCAACATTGTGTATTTTAGAGGGTGGTGTTTTAAAATCATCTTCTTCTATTTTCCTCTGCTCTCCCTGTAGCCGTGTCTCTCAAACTCTTGGGAACTGTTGCTACTTTTTGTTTTTCTTCCAAGTCATTTTGTCTAAAGCTTTCTTAGAAACTAATTTTAAAGTCGTTGCAACAATGCCCCGTACAGTCGAGATTTTCTCTTCCTAACAAATCTGTTCGAGTGTGTGTGTGTGTGTGTGTGTGTGTGTGTGTGTGTATTTTTAACGTAGCTTTAACAGTTTTTCAGTCATATCGCTACAGTGTCTACAGTTTGACAGTTTATAGTGATGTCTAGCACTGGGGCATCATGCCGCAGACATGTAGCATGATGTCCCACCCAGTCACATTATCTTGACACCAAGCCGACCAGTCCTAACGATTTGGTAACACTCGGCTGTGATTCGAACCCGCGACCTCCCGTATCCGAGGCGGACGCTCTAACCACTAGGTCATCGTAGCGGTTTTAAATATGTTCGAGTCATTAACAAGTGTGATACTTGTTGTAATGGTGATACCTCGATGAGATTGGGAATTAGGAGGTAAATGTGGTATATTCGTTGCTCGTACCAGTGATAGACTTCTTTCCATCGTTTGTAATGTCTTTCCGGAAAAGTATGTCCTTTTATCTTTTCTCATCAGTCCTCCTGAAAGAGGTCACGCAGTCGATTATAACAAAGGAGTATCCGATTTTAACAATGGTGCTATCTGTAGAAATCCTCCACATTAAGCGATATATTTTCTTTTCACTGACTGGCCTTTTCTGTTTCACCATTTGGAAAAGAATGCAACGATATTTTCCCAGTCGCCGTATCTGTGTCAAAGGAACCGTTCCTGTCAAAGCGTTCAAACAACATTCAGATACTGTGCAAACGATTTATTTACTTGCTTTATGAATGATTTGTTTTCTCAAAGCATCATTGCATTTCACAAATACTGACAAGACATCCCAATGTTTAGCTAAATAAGGAGGAAGTCACTTTTTTCCTATCTTGGAAGAAGGTCTCTTTTGATGACGATGTGAGCTTCTTGGAGACATTGTATTTCAGGAAGAAATAACTGAAATGAAGCGAATCTTACATATCTTCTTTTATACTGAAATTGGTCTCCAATGATTGTTGGGACATCAGCTTAACTTTAGGTACTACTGGTATTTTCAGTGGACTAAATAGTGCTAGTTCTTGTTTAGACAAATAGAGTAAATTTTGTAATATGCCGGTTCTGTATTGTACTTTTTCTAAAGTAGTTGCAATGCTTTGGCTGTAGTAGCTAGAACAATAGAAGAGGAAGACGTCAACGAAATAAAAGTTTAGAGATGGGTTTCGATTTTTTGTTTCGGCAAAATTGGGAAATATTGATCTTAAATCAGGGTTAGTAGACATCATCATTAACGAAGGGGAAGTAGAAAAATGGAAGGAGAAACCATCATCAATAGAAATTTTCTTGAGTACGTGCGCATTCAAGCGGTACTGCCTCTCTTTCTTGAAGATGACGTTTTCATTTTCTTTTTCTTTTAAGAGTGTGAACTTGCTTCACCTCTCTTCTTTTTCATCTGCCTTTTAAGCTGTTTTGGCTTTTATAGCTTTGGGATTATTATCCCATTTTAGAAATGAACGAAAAATGGCGTACCGTAAAGATCTACTTCCACCTGGTTTCAGAATGATTCTTTTTATTCGAGTATCAACTCTTGAATCAGCCATTTGTGACAAAGCTATATTTTCAGAAAAAAACATGTTTTGTTTCTAAAAAGCTTCTTTGATACTAACTGATAACAAATGTGACCCTAATTGTGTATTTATTTTCGTGACTGATGGCATACAGTGCACGAATCAGCTTGGCAGGATCAGATGAAAAGGAAGTCATATTGAATGCGGTTAGAAAGAAAAGAAGAGAATGATGTTCTATAGATTGTATTTGGACAGAGGAAACGAGGAGTGTGACGTGTAAATGAATGGGCCTCTTCTTTACACCAATCATGAACCACAATCGTACGGAATCTCAAAGTATCAGAAGTCGTATGTTTATATCGATGAATAAACAGGCCATTGAGTAGCATCGTCATAAGCAACATTTAGTAAACGTTTTTCAAACTCTTTGACAAACACTTGAACTTGATATTTGTTTCTTGGACATAATTTGGACTGAGACTACTTATGGTGCAAAGTGCTTTACTCTATTGGAATAAACTTTGAGTAATGTAATTAAACCGACATTACGATGATACCATTTCTGTATGAACCAGAGGTAAGTTTCCTATTCGCCGTTTACTGACATACCATCGAAGTTGAAGAGATGTGTTTGACCAAAGTTTCACACGATCCCATCGTCTTCGCCTGGTATTCCTTCTGCAAACGAATTGAATTCTCTCGGACTTTCACTTAGGAACGTGTAACTTTATTGCCACTCTTTGAAACACCACGCGATACGTTATGGAGAATAATCAAACAATTGTAACTTTTGTTCGATCACACTTTTGACAAATTCGGTTTGCCTGAACCACTAGGTCCAGCAGTCAAATGTTAGCGGATAGCGAAGTATCAAAGTCTCCAAACTTTGATGATCTTACTTTGAACACGGAGGATGCAGTCATAGCTTTAAAGTTGTGTTTAGAATTCCGAGATTCCATCAACGACGCAGGACATTTTACACATTGTACTGTGTTGACACTGAGGGGCCACGTTGCAGTAGACAGTCAGCTTGTTATTTTGGGTCCCGACCAATTCAACACTGCGGTCGTTTTACTTCCATCAGTTAGAGTTTCAAAAGAATATCTTCGCCGAATTAATAGTATGTGGTGCAAACTTTTTCACTATACTTTTAATCAAAAATGTTTCATCTGAGAGGAAAACTTTTCCTGTATCAATGTTACGGTTAGGAAGCATCTGTCACGTATGATTAAACATACACGTAATTCTTCAACGTGGGATATGTGATTGAGTTTAGACATTTTTCTCATATATATATATATATATATATATATATATATATATATATATATATATATATATATATATATATATATATATATATATATATATGAATATGAAAACTATATCTCCCTGGATAGATAGATAGATAGATAGATAGATAGATAGTTAGATAGATAGTATGAATGGCGGTTACATTTGGACTTCAGTTGGAATACACTAGTATTTATCATCCATATTTCAAACACAATGAGCCCAAGTATAAATACAGAGATCGTTAATCCGTCAGAATAACCTGACAACAGTGGTACTTCAAAATTAACGTTAAAAGTTATTAGAACCGCCATTTATAGCTAATTTATGTAGCTCAGCAACATTAAATATCAACTAACTTCAAACACGAAGAGACGTGACTTTTTACTTGGTTGTAGATGTAATCTCAACATTCTGTATTGGAACTGATAAGCATTCAGTGTTTGGAGGCTGGCGACAGTTCAGCATAGATTGAAAAGGACAATAAATGTCAGTCATATACAATTATTAGTCAAACGCGCTGCCCTAAGGTGTTTGTAAGCGATATTTTACCCTGATAATCCATGTTAAACGTCGTTGTAAATGTCGCTCGAGTCTATCCATGAATTAATATTATTACACCGAGTTAAATTTATATCGATAACGTCTGGAGATATAAAACTTTCAAAATAGCCAGGAGAGATAGTTCGAACTAGATGATGTCTACCCATTAGTCTGGTGTTCTGACCTTACCAGCTGATTTAAAACGAATGAAGTAAGAGTAGATAAGACAGGCTACAAGACTTTCTACATATGTCAATGAAAATACTTGTTCGTAAACAATGAATTAGTTATTATTTGTATTTGCTAATGTGCCTCATTTTTCAGTTTGAACTGACCTAGGTATTAGTTAAGTTGTGTTAACTTGAGTTGACGTGAGGTAATAAAAGTACGTGTGACCTTGACATTGGAAATATATGGACATGCACAGCGTGCTTAACGACACTGGTTTTCTAACGTTAACACAAAGCACACTTATTAGGTAACGATGTGTGGTTCAAACAGTGAAGATGGTTTGAAACCTAGCAGAAAAATATTTTTAGACTATTTCTAGCAATTTATAAGTTTCTTCACTATATATTTTCATTTCTGCTGACTAAATTGAAAATGGCTATTAATTATATTTATTAGGTCATATTACAATATTAAAAAAAACTATAGAGAGACTAGTCTTTGGGATTATTGTTTACTAAGATCAAAGATTATCGTTTACTTAGAAAAGTTTATATTAGATAATCCAATACATGAATAATCTTGGTCATGGTTTCTTAGTACACATAGATCACACAGGATCATAAATTACTCCATTTTGATTAATGTCCTAGAAATAAAGGAAATATGGCTTTGTGGAAATTCTAATGATTCTGTCATCCGTCAGAAAATATTGCCATGATTTTATTTGTGCTTGACTGAATGTATATTTGGTTGTTTTGTAGAATCCTTCGTAAATCACTCATTTTTGACTATACGTTATAATCTGCCATAAACGACAATGGTTTTCTTCACCCCTGACGAGAAATGCAAGGTTGTAAATTAACCCTACTGATGGATTCCTGATTACGGCTGTCACTGGAGCAGGTCTTTATCCTATAGGACACAATATTGACTTGATCTATTTGTCTATAAATGGCATGAGACAACAGATTGTGTGGTTTGTCCAATCGACGAGTTTCAAACACGACACTTCGACTTTTAAAACATCTTGTTGAAGAAAGACTATGTGTACTGCTTTGTTATACTGGTTTAGAACATACTGATGTATCATGGGATAATTTAAGCAAACAATATTCAGTTATTAGAAAGTGTACAATTCGAAGCAAAACCAATAAAAATGGTCTCAGGAAGGGACTAATAATAACTGGTCTCAGGAAGGGACTAATAATAACTGGTCTCAGGAAGAGAATGCCTAAAGGTATTATACATAATGAAATATAATGAATCGGATTAGAAACTGTAAGAACAAATGAAAAGTACTATTATTTGTGAAGCTTCCGGGAATTAATGGATACCTTAACGAAATTTAAAGGGTAAACAGAAAATATATTTGTGTTCAGAACATCTAATTACAGACTACCAGTGAAGTAGGAAGATGGTACAGATATTGGAGAAAGGAAATGCACATTGTTATTCGAACGATATAGGAGACGAATCTCATTACTTAAATGGCCATATGTTTCAACATGCAGACGAGAATTTATTTCCAAATAATACCAGCCTAGTGTGGTAAAGGTACTAGACTTGATTCCGAGCTGTAGTAAGAAATTATTAAGTATTCTTTGCAGATTCATAAAGTTATACTATAAAAATTCTTGTAATCTATAAATATGAACTTTTAAACTTATCTCTAGCTGATATTTATTTATGGCCGATATTCCTCTGTCTTGGAAACATTTTTGTTATTTGACTATTAATATACATTATATTTCCAACACAAGACGTGATGCATATAAATCATGTATGGAGAAAAATAAATTTTACCAATTTTTCTACGGCAGTTGTTTTCAAGGTCTTACCTCTATTTATGTATAATAGTGCATGTAAGATGGGCTACGCCTGCTACCGTAAATAACAGTAGACGGAACTACCTGTAACTGTTGACCCAGAGTGGATAGCCTGGTTTCTTCTGGAAAGTCGTCTCTGGTGGATCAGAGGGCTGAGCAGATATGGTCCCCACCACCCACAGGCTGCGAAGGCAGAAGGCAATACCTGTGTGGACAGTACAAGCCATCAATTCAGGTGCAGTATGACCTGATGGCAAAGACTCATCATCGCAACGAATATCTAACCAATTGATGTAGAAATACCCGGCGTCGACACCATTGAGGACAAATATACAGAAGTCAATGAAATAATAATTAGGATTGAAGAGATTGCAGTTTCTGATCATAGAAAAAAAAAGATACTTAAAAAATTTATTAATGAAATATGCAATCCGACAATTATCGTTCCTAGATATACCTACATGCCGACAGTGATTCTGCAAAGTCAACTCGCGCGAGAGTGTGGGATACGAATACCAAGCGGTATGCGAAAAGCTGGTATACTGGAGCTATTATGACCCACGAATGAACCACAGTAACTACCCCCAGACAAAACACAGCCGTTACACCAAATGCACATCAATTGAAACAATTAGCCTGAGAACGTGGATTAAAAATACCAAGAGACGCAAAAAAGCAGATTTACTTGCATAACTAGGTCTCAAAGTCGACTGTAAAACAGCTCAGAGAATTAGCTGCACCGTACCATATCAAGATTCCTCCACGGGCCAAGCGGGCTGAAATAGTACAGGTGGTCGCTGACGAGGAAGATATCCGGCGTATTGCAGCTGTTATCGCCGCTGAAGCTGTTGAGTATATACACCAACAAAAAGTTCTGGAATTAAAGTTGCACAAGCGCTACAGTGACCTTCAAAACTACCGGGCGAGTATGAAAACGTATATAAGCCAAACAGAGACGCTGTAAATCGTCTCTTGAAAATGAGTCCGGGAGTTCTATCAACATTACATCACGTGGTGAAATAACTGAAACTACTCGAGTACATTCCCTATCGATTATGTTAAACCAAGATTGACTCATCTTAGAAGTGGAGGATCTCGACGGTTATTCAAAACTTGTCCACGAAACATTTCTTGGACGAAAACGATTGTTAGAGGCACAACGCAAAGGTGTAACCAATTTGATTCTAAGTGAACGTGGTGCCAAACCCCAGGAACGCAGAATTTCCGGAGACCTAAATATTACCCAAGAAGATATTTTCTATAACTGTATGACGTTTGTACAACTGAAGAAATATGTTTGGTTGGATGTGCGTGCACGTAATACAGATGAACAAGGCCAACCTGTCGAGCAATCAGTCTCCAGGATACCAATATTAACAGAACAAAGATAGACCCTCAAAGCTAGCGACGCCAGAAAACAATCGAAGCAGAACAACAGCTGCGAGATGAAAGCACCAAGAGAACCGCGTTACTTGTGAATACAAATAAGTGTGTGTGATTGCAGATGCTATTTGCAGAATCACCGCCGCGACCACTATTCGCCTTTGTGTTGCTAGAGTTACCACAGATGCTATCATAGGTACATTTATCGGATTTGTTGTTGGACGTGTATCAATAGAAACCGATGTCGCAAGTGGTGCTGGTAAACCTCTGTATTCTTGAATATATATGAATCAGAAATTCTAGCTCAAGCACTAAGCAGTCTCAACATAGTTAGTAAACTCTTCTCGATAGCTATCGAAGATAAAACGATTAGCATGGCGGATTTCGAGATCGTGTTCGCGGAAATGGAAAAACGGGTAATTGATTTAGAGGCAGTAAAAATTGAGAAACTGATCGATCTGACCAGTGGTGTTATGGCCTAACTCTGACACCTAATGTTGTAAATTCGCTTGTGGGCGCCTGCGGGTGGGGGGGACTCGCCTCGGGCTCCCCTGCATTAGCATAAATCAGACACTCGCGTATGACTCGATGGTAATGTCACCGATGTGGAAAGCGTTACCACATATGAGTAAGAAAAATCCCAAAGCCCTATTATGAAAACTAATGATATTACTGCAAATGCAAAAACAATGGACTCTTCTTTGCGCTTAATGCAAGCTCCTAATCACCAACAGCCTTCCTTCTGCCAAACCGCAACAAGGCGTCTTGGATACACCCACGCTCCAATCACTGGCATGTAACTGACTATGTCATCATCAGGAGAACAGACAAGCAGGATGTTTGAGTGATGAAGGTCATGTGAAGTGCCAAAAATGTACCGACCACGAGCTCCTTGTCTCCAAGCTCAATATCCAGATTCGGTCTGACAGACGACCGCAATGCAAAAGTGCCCCAAAATCTCGACATCTCCAAATTAAAAGAGGAGACTGTGAAACAGGCACTGGTCGAAGAACTGCGCAGCCAACTAGAAACAACTGATGCAAACTCCGAGAATGTCAATGAAAACTGAGCTTCATTCGGCGCCTCTGTGTACTCAGCTGCATCCAAAAACCTTGGTCCCACCAAATGCAGACATCAAGATTGGTTTGCTGCCATAAACTGACTACTGAGTGAAAAACATCAGCTTTTAAAGGCCTGTTTAGAAGAAGTCACTTAATCATCTACGAAATCAACGTTCAACAACATCAAGAGAACTGTCCAATGCAAACTCAGAGAGTTATAAAACGCATGACGGAGCAACAAGGCAGATGAGATGCAGTCCTACGCCGATAGGAACGACACGAATAACTTCTGTGATACTTTGAAGACAATCTACGGGTCACATTTATCATGAACATTTCCAATAATGAGCACTGACAGCACCGCGCCACTCTGACAAAGAAAAGATACTACAAAGACGGAGAGAGCACAACAACAACATCCTCAATCAACAATCATCTATTCGTGAAGATGCAATAGACCAACTTCCTCAAGTGGAATTAACATATCACTTGCTGGTCCTCCAACGCTGACCGAAACTGAGAAAGCAATTAAACCTGCTCCTAAGCACTGGGAGCAGATGCTATACCATCAGAAGTGTACAAGGTCGGAGGATCGTACATGGAACAGAAACTGACCGAATTTTTCCAGTCAATGTGAACTTAAGGAACTATATCCAAGTAGTACAAAGATGCATCCAATTGTCAATTTGTAAAAGCGGAAAAGCAACAAACAACACTACGACAACCATACGGGTATATCTTCGATGTCAAAAGCCGGCAAAATCCTCGCCAGAATTCTGCTGAATCGTCTTGTGCATCATATTGATCAAGAGCTCCTGCCTGAGAGTCAGTGTGGCGTCGAGAAAGGTCAAAGGACCACAGCCATGGTGTTGGCAGCTCGTCAGCTTCAAGAGAAATGCCAGGAAAAAACGACATTAATCTACCTGATGAAAACATATGACACAGTCAGCCCAGGGGGCTTCAAGAAGATAGTGGCAAAATTTGGTTGCCCAGAGAAATTCATCGTAATGATTTGGCAATTCCATAATGCCCTGCTTTCTTGTGTTGTGGACGACGGCCAGTTATCCGAACCATTCCCAGCCACCAATGGAATCAAGCACGGCTGTGTGTTGCCCCCAACCCTCTTCAGTGTGATGTTCTCTGTCATCCTTTCCTGCGCTTTTAGCGACTATGACACAGTGATTTACGACACATACCGGATTGATGCTAAGCTCTTCAATTTGAGGAGACTACCGGCATGAACAAAGTTACATTAAGTGATGTTTCTGATTTCCTCTTTGTTGACGACTGTTCAATGAAGGCAAAATATGAGTCTGACATGCAAGAGTATTAGGATCATTTCTCTTCAGCTTGTGACAATTTCAGACTCGCAATCAGTATCAAGAAGACAGGGGTGATGCACCAACCTGCACCTCGAAAACCTTACGTAGAGCCTAATGTAACAGCAAATGGTCAAACCCCTCTGGCAGTAGACACGTTCAACTATCTAGGCCCTATACTCTCACGTGCCTTCCACATTGATGAAGAAACCAAAGCCAGAATTGCTAAAGCAAGTGTGGCCTTTGCCAGACTAGGTGCAAATGTGTGGTAACGCAGAGGAATCAGTCTGCAAACAAAACTAAAGTCTACAAAACAATTATGCTGATGACATTTCTATATGCATACAAACACTGGGCGGTGTACAGACGCCTTGTCAAGAAGATGAACCATTTTCACTTGAGCTGCCTAAGAAAACAAATGAAGATAAGATGGTAGGACAGGGTTCCAGACACTAAGGTTCTCACACGGTCTGTCATTCCAAATATCCGCACTCTGTTGATGAAATCATAGAGGAGATGGGCAGGCCACGTCACCAGGATGTCAAAAAAAGCCAAAGATCTTCTTCGGTGATTCACTTGTTTGCAACACACCAAACGGAGAGACGACAGAGGTAATCAAGCTTGGCAAACTTGTATTTTGTATTCGTCCACTAATGAATAAATTATATGCATACCCATGTATGGAAGTTACTCGTTCATTTATACATGACGCTAAGAACTGCAGGGCCGGATTTAAGCATAAGCTAAACAAGCAGGGCCGACAAGAGGGGGCAGCCG
The DNA here is from genome assembly GCA_016617855.1 of Megalonaias nervosa. Taxonomy (NCBI): domain Eukaryota; kingdom Metazoa; phylum Mollusca; class Bivalvia; order Unionida; family Unionidae; genus Megalonaias; species Megalonaias nervosa. The sequence continues at coordinate 68,318 of JAECUM010011565.1, read as the reverse complement.
AGGATATACCCCAGGGGCCCAGGCCCGTAAGGGGGCCCGGACCCAACGACACTTTTTAATTTTATAGAAGAAAAATTTTGTGATCGCCCTCTACGGCCCTGTAAACAAGCTACAGCTTAGGACCGCACAGTCTGAAGGGGCCTCTCAAAATTTCAGAATTTTAATTTTTTTTTACAGTTTTATTATAGTTTATATTTAAGTAATAATTTAACCCGTGATTTTTACATAATAATATGTTCACTATTATTATCTATGCAATATATTTGACATAAATTATATCATTTACATTGTAATAATTGGCCCAAAAAAATGCCAAGTACAGTTGTTACACAGCCTTATTCTCTGTTAATACTTACCAAATCGGGCATCTACAGCTTCCCATAGCTTAGGGCCTCACTATGTCAAAATCCGGTCCTGAAGAACTATCCTGGCATTGAACAGTACTTGTCATCGAATGACTATTACAAAAGGGTGTACAAGCACAAACTATATTTTTAGGAGTAACATTGATTAAGCAAATTTATGTCTCAAAACTTCAAAACACACGCACTAAGAAAATTGCAGTTTGTAAAAGGGAGTGGAAGGTATATTTGGCTGTACTCTAATATTTTCCGTCCTTATTGTCTTGAGATCAAGAAATATATTACAAGCGTCAGTATGGATATATATGAAACCAGCGATAATAACACAAACTTTTAAATTATGTCAGCTGGGGTTTATGGCCTTAACAAGAAACAATTACATTGAAACTTAAATTTCAAAATCTGCGTCATACTGAAACTGTTATTAATGATCCAAGAATGAAATCAAAGTTCATCCACTTTACAGCTTCGAGATCACATACCAAGTTTTCAAGCTAAAATGACGAGATCTGCAATGTTGCAGTTGTGAGTTTATCCAAGTGCGAAAAATAACTTCATGACCCTTATACAAGGAAAGGCAATTATTCAAGGGGAAAAAAAATATGGTTTTTCACAACTTGTTGATGAAAAACTCCCTTTTTCTGTTTAAACTGGATACACACAATAAAAAGCGCTTACATACCATGTCAGATGTATGATGATCGTGAAAGCGGTTATATAATAGCGTTGATTAAAGTAGATACCTTTATTTGCATTCAACAACGATAACACTGGCTTGACAGTAGTAATAAATTAATTGATCTAAAAATTATTGACGTTGTTTGACCACCTGTGCAAGTATCGTTATCGCTTTGTGGAAAAAGAAATAAATTTCAAATTTAACAAGCATAGATAGTTTGAGGGAGATACAGTTTGTGAAGGTCCTGATAATTTACGACTTTCTTAATTAGCCGTCACTGACTCCTTTGACAAAGTTCAAAGAAAGGCTCATACGCGAGCGAAGAGAAATATTTTTCACGACTTAACAATTCGTAATCTTCCATCTTTTCATGTCAAATTACGGATGGAATTTTCTCATAATAGTGTTATTTGAAACAGACGAGAGCTTTTGTTATAATTTTTTTTAAATGTTGCCGAGTCGCACCCGACATTTAAATACCAAAACTATTTTGGTTTTATTTGTTAGTTAGTAGGAAGACTATGGAAAATCGTACATACACGCACCAAACAACCTCGAAAACAAAGTGTACAAATTTATAAATTTATATTTTTTACCTTTGGTCCACGGCGATTATTTACATGTTTCTTATCAGAAAATAAGGACCTGAGTAACTTCCACTTATCACGTGGGAGGTTCGCTATTCAAAATCACCTATGAAAAAAAGGACATATTTTTAAGTGCTTTACAAGGGTGAAATATTATTATTAGTACCCCTACCCCCGTTGTCGATGGGTTACTAATTTGATCCTGTATTTGTCTGTGGAGAAGTCGGGTGTGATTCACACCGTTATGTTTATTTTCGCTTTATTCCCAACGCTTTCGTTCATGTTCGTGACAATATATACATACTATTACAATTAATATTCATTGGTGTAGCAAGAAATTCTGGGCCCCACCCACCCACCCGCAAAAACTTTATTCTGCGTTACCTGCCCATAAAAATGTTGTTTGATGGGAATTTGGGCGCCCCCATTAGGGCTTAGGCCTGGTATCCCCAGCTCCTTGCAGTTACGGGGAGTTGCTTTGGCAGTTGTTACGCGACTGTTAATCACTGAACACTATAGATACAAGGTTTGTAGAACTTCAGTATTCCAATCTTCTTCCTTCCTGTTAAACAATTCTATCGTCAGTCGTTCGATGTTCATTTTAAAAATGTATCAGATTAAGGAGAATTTTTGAGACGTTTCAGCAGTGAAACTTGGGTCAGTCTCCTATCTCGCGCACATGTGTGTGTGTGTGTGTGTGTGTGTGTGTGTGTGTAACAGACTGACACTATCCACCAAATTCCAGGAAACAAAGTATAGTCACAAAGCAAACTGGTCACAAAGCAATCCTTCTACAGGTTCAGAAAAAAAAAAAACTCTTATAAAAATCCAGTAATATACCGTTACGTTCGATGTACGATCAGCTAAGAAAATTTTTGTTTAAACGTAGCTCAAAAATTAAAATAAGTACTTGTGACCTTTCTATTTTAATTTGTGCCAAATATTTTGCAACGAGTTTAGTTTACGGATGATTCCAATTTTATTTTGACGACGGAATAGCAAATATTAAATGCGCGACCGGGTCCATAAAAGAACATTTCGTATCGATCGATGCAATATTAATTTCAAGTGAGAAAGGAATTTAAAGTGCTTTTAATTAAATTGAGAACAATGTCAACAGGCCAGAGTTCAATAAAAAAAAATTGAGCAAACTAATTATCTCTGCTGTACATTTAAGAAAAGCATGTTATTTGTCAGCAACATTTTTTCTGAGTATGACGCATCAATATCAAGCAATAAAACTTTGAGTACGTGGGAATATATATCTTCTATAAAGAGAGACACAGTAATAAAATGCTGTGACGAACTATATGGTTGGGGTGGGGTGCTCCCAATATTTTATTTAAACTATTATAGAAGTCCCACCCAAGCTCTATTTTGTTGGAAGTTAAATTTAGTGAAAGATAGATGTAAAGCTCCGAGCCCCCAGTCAGCAATGCCGACGGTTAGATAGTTAAATATATAAAATAAGGTTGAAATTCAATGAATAACAATTTAATAACAATTCAATAATCAAATGACTCATATTTCCAATTACACTCCTTCCGCTCGACCCTTTAATAAGCCTATTGCATCACTTGATTAGCAGTGTGAGATTGATTTCCACGTCCTTGTATATCTACTCATCTGTTGTATCCTTTCTCTCTCTTATTTCTCCCAATTCCTTCTTCTTTTCCTCCCTGACCTTTCTCCAAATTCCTTCTCCTCCTCCTCCACTTTCTCCCCTACGACTACTCTTCTGTCGATTTCGACTGTCTCGGCTACAGTCTCAATTCCGTCTCCAACTCTTGAAGACTTGGGACCCAATGGAACCGGAAGTTCTGTCCCCTAAAAAGTTTCCTGTGAAAACGCAAGGATGGTACAATCTTTTTCCTTAGCCCTCTCATCTCACACTACACACAGCCTATCATCAGATAACGGCTATTAAATTTCTTCGGTCACGCATTCGTTCACATCGAGATACCCATACGTTCTTGTATGGTAAAACAAATGTCATAATACAGCACGGTATCAATTACTTCTCAATCATACATCAATAAATTCCGTCACATCAGTACATATTCCTAATCCCGTTATACGAAACAATATCACAATAATCAGACGCATTTCTTTACCTTACAACTCATGCAAAGTAGACAAATATTCAAATATCCATGCTCTGATATATGCATACGTCCAAAGTAACTAATCTTACATACTTCAACCATGTTTCCAAATTCACAATTCAAGCATGTGTAAATTCTAACATAACGCATTAATAAATGCGCTGGTTTACAACGAAGTAACCTAATAGCGAATTACAAAATTAATTCTGACCACAAGCTAACAATCTACATAATTCCGCCTCGTATCTAATAATTCTCCACGTAAGGCTCAAGCCCATTTCTCAAATACGCATGTAAATGAAACACTACAAAGGTAATTCTACATACTAACGATCCTAGTAATTAAGTGTACATACTACAAATAATTACAATTATGATGCCGCAATATTCTGCAAAAATCGAGCAAATAACTTTCTGACCTTTTCGAAGCTTTGTCTTTCCTTAGAATCTACCTCTAAGTTCTGCCGCCAGATTAGGAGTGCCTTCTTTCTCGGAGTAAACCCTATTAATATGCAATCCTTATAAGCGAATACTAAATTACTCTTACGATTTCGGAAGGTATCATTCGGGTCTGAATTGTAATCACGCCTTCAATCTCAATTTTGATTGGATGTCGCTGTGGACCGATCCAATCAAACTCAGCGGACAATGTCCCTCTCGCTGTCTGTCAACGTGGGGACGGATAAGAACACGCCCCGTTCACCCCGCGGACTTTCCTTTTGATCCTTGAACTAACCTTTAACATATAGGTGTGATAATGGCAAGCTTTTGTTAACTGACGTTCCAGTCGCCTTTGCCAACTCAAGTTTCCAGTCTCTGGCTGGTCATGGTAACCTTGCGGAAGAGTTCAACACTAACCCCGCGCAATCTTTAGAGATCAAAAACAAGGCCGCGGTAATATTCCCAAGACAGATAGATTATAGCTTATACATGACTTTAGCTGGGTGCTTAGCAAACGTGACAAATGCATTGGTGCATCACTAGTGCCTAACGATTTTCAACCAGTTAAATCAGTTTTATACATAAATACATAGATACATACATAGATACATACATAAATACATATGTACATATATATATATATATATATATATATATATATATATATATATATATATATATATATATATATATATATATATATATATATATATATATATATACTATATATATATGAAGAGAGAGAGAGAGAGAGAGAGAGAGAGGGAGAGTCAAACTTATGTTCTAAATAGCTCATATAGTTACTGGTACATATACTTATTTAAAGTACAACAATCCAACTGCGAGAAGATGAAGACGATGACGACAACGACGATGCTAATGATAAAAACTAACAACTACAACCGCATTCATTTAAATGATGATGATATTACATCTGGGTTCGTGTGATCAAACAAGTAAAAGGAGTGAAAGAGAGAGATTAATAGCAAATTCAATATTGTACAACTTTAATAACGCATTTTCATTTATGACCAGCCACTACATGCAGAACATCGACCAACAATAATTAAGGCTCACGATTATTATAGATACTCGCTTACAAGTCGAGTCCAACTGCAAACAACATGGACCCTATCTGTCGTCGCATGTCTTTTGTTGTACTGGTTACTTTTAAGAAACTGCATGTACCTAGATCTGACGGTACATTGTGTGGCGGCTGATCTAAGTTGTGCAGCTTGCAGTTGAACTCGAATTATAAATGAGTATATACATTACCAAACTATTATATTCAGCGAAAGTAAACAATCACGTTTGCTCTATGATTACAATTATCCTTGTACACATTTTTAAATCCAACAAAGCTCTGAAAATGAGCGCATCCTTATTTTTTCATATAAGTAGCAGAAATATCCATTTCTTTCATTTGCCCCAACAAAGGATAGGATATAATGTGTAAAGGTCCTTTTCCCACAAACAAACCTAACTGGCGATCCCTTCTTCCACGTTTTCATTCGTATAACTTCTAAAGAATAGGTTGACATTCTTCTTGTGAAATCAATTGGTCGTGAAATTTGATCCAATAGTTAATTTTTTTTCAGGTTGTAACAAAGGCGACGAGACCCCCCAAATCATATCGTTATATCGGAATTTAGTTATAAGGAATAAAATATATTATATAACAGAATGGAAAGGACCATGTCATGTGCTTCACAATGGCCAATATTCTTTATACCCGATGTTCTTATGAACAGTTTACTTTATACAGTATATATACAGTATATATAGTGATCTTTTCCTCCAAACTATAATGGAGGTATTCTTAATTAATATCATTCTCGTGAATTTATGTGTGGATAGATAATCGAAAGAGATCATAAAAGTAAGTCGTGAAGTTTTCCATGTATGTGTTGGTCGTAAACTACTACATGAAACAAATATGGTGACAAAATACAGATATACTGCCCACTGACCTTAGGTCATTTTGATAAACACCTGTCGATCTTTGTAGACAGCGCTGCCACTCTATCTTGGTTCAATCTGTTACAATCATTTTTGCCACCTTATCAGGTTAAGGGGCCGCAGCGGTCACTTGGTACAAATTTCATGACCAAAACGATGATTATCATAAACAGAAACACACTCCCCACTCACAAAAATGGATATTTATACGAAAAAGTTACATGAATCTTACAATTTAATTTATCATCAAATTGTTCGATTTTAAACTTTCCTGCGGTCATTTATTTCCTCGCCCCCACCCCCACCAATTCAGAATTTCGTTTGGTTCAAAATACAATGGATCCCGTTGATAGCTAATTCTCTGATGTCATTTGGTACTGTTATAAGTTCGAATTATAAAGCAATCCATAATAAGTGTTTCTCACTGTTTTTAACGAAAATTTGTTAAAGTTAATCTCGTAGCATCCATCCCTACAGTTCACTATAAACGGTTTAAACTGCTTTCGACTTTGTTGTTGAAGAGCATGCGTACAGAATTTTTGGCAATTAAAGAAATATATAAGTAAACTTGTGAGTTGTTATGAATTCGTTCACTTTTCACACACTGAGATCTTTTCTGTAAAAGTATGTTCCAAAGTTTAACGACGCTCAACTATGCTTTGGAATTATGTATGCACTGATTTGACAAAAATAATAACAATTCATAGGATCAATAAATTTTTTTCAAGAAATATAATTAGCTACCGTATGTACTCGCCCTTAAAATTAGTCAAACTGTAAAGTGCACAGACCCAGACCTGCCGTTGCATAATGCGCCGGCAGATCAAGGTATGTGCATTTTGTTAGGAGTAATCAGTAGAGCAAACAAGATAGACACTGATCTGCAGATGCATTATGCTACGGCAGATCAGGATCTTTATTGTTTGCAGTTTGACTCGACTTATAAGCGAGTATATACGGTAATCAATAACTGGACTTGATGGTAGTGTAACCATATTCATCATAGGTAGAGGACTGGTACAATGATAGAGCAAGGTTCGTTGACCTTTGAAAATTTATTTTCAGCCGGACAGAATATACCTCTTTCATCCCTCTCCGTTTCTACCTTTCTACTACTATCATTAAGAATTTGTATCTGTACCTAGTCTCGTGTGACTATGGTGAGACCTGAGTTGCCACTAAAGATCATCGAGGTCAACTAGTATAAAATTTACGGCTATTTCAAATATTAGCACACAATCATACAGATAGTTATAAATTGTACTAGATGTCATACAGTACTAGCTACAGTAGACATACTTCTTGTACTTAACAAGAGAATCAATGTCCGATGATAGGTCTTTAAGAAGATTAATGTACCAGGTTAGACAGTCATCGCATCTGGTTTTCAAGTGACCAGAGTCGCAGATTTTATAATGAAAGAAGGTACAATTTCATCAGTCTGTAGGTAGAACCACTGCACGATATGCATCAATTCATATTCTTCTCAGGTTAGTGAAACGATAATTAAAAATATAGGATGTCACTCCAGAACTTTAACAGCAACCCTCAACAAACCCAAAGAAACAAACAAAAAGCAAAAACAAAATTTTTCCTTTTGTAAGTATCCAAACTCTGCTGGATCTAATTAATTCGTGCAACTTTGTCGATGACTTATGATTCTAAAAGTGTCCAGCATGATCTTATTTCCAAAAGTTTTAAACTGATCAACATAGTACTTGGGAAGTGGTAATGGAATTTGTTTGGAAAGGTTAATAATAAATTTACAAAACAGATATGCTTGTTTAGATCTCAAACAGGGTCGTAGGTGAATAGAAATTGTAGTATTATGTGGTAGCTTCGTGATAACAGGCGTATTATTCATTTCTTCGGCCATGCTTGACTGTGCTCAAATGTCATATTTCAGCTGAGCGGGTACACCCTTTCATGGATAAATTATTATACGTATACCATTCTATTGAAAATGGCAAAAGAATCTGGGGAATCCAATCGGAGACGATAACAATTGTTCATAACAGAAATGATAGTCACCGCACGGCTAATAGAGATATGTATCTGATATCAACAGTCGCCATTCATGATAAGCTGGATGGCTCTCAAAAGGCGTGGTAAATGAAGATTAACTTACGATATTGATCAACATCATTGAATGATGAGTAAACGTCTTCCATTAATTTACTTCAAAGGGTTATGAAACATAAAGGAAGAACTGTTCTGTATCCCTCTGGAAGGACATTTCACACACACACACACACACACACACACACACACACACACAAAATTATATGCTATGGATTATATACAATTATATTTTGTAACTGACCTTGTCCAAAATCAGGTTTATAGTCTACCTGACCAGAATCATTGATTGTTTATTCTGTAAAAAACCTAATATATAGTTTATATTTCTGCGCGAGTGTAGGTTAAATATTAAGATAATTACCTTGGTCTGAGTTAAGGGAATTATGTTTACTGTGTTCTATAACCTTTCCTAATTATAGCTTGGATTGTTCTGGAAATGAACTTTTGTCCTACATATTGGTTCTTCTTTGTGTCTTAGTTTTTATATATATATATATATATATATATATATATATATATATATATATATATATATATATATATATATATATATGAAATCTTGTTTATCTAAACATTCATTCGTGCTGTAAGTTTTGGAAGCAGAATCAATCTTATTGTTGTGTTTAGTGTTTAATTTCGGCTGGAATTTATTCAAATTATTTATTCATTGGAAATACAAAGTGCTCATCTGTAATATTCTTGAACAGAGACATTAACTTGGATATATAGCGAACTCATACAAGGATATCTTGGATTATATTACTGTGATTCAACCTAAGACTGCTGGCACAGCATTACAATTCAGGCCATTCGTTCATTTGTCCATTAGCGACTACAGGCCAGGCTATTACGACTATATTTCACAACATACCCCACGTGACAAATCTTACTAATCAATTTATCTCGAATTTGCCTATTCATACGACCTATGCCAACCAATGGAAAGTTACTGAATTCTTCTAGAACCATCCAAGCCCCCTCAACCGATGAGAAATTAACATAAATCTTCATTATGTCTTATTATTATGATTATTAGTACTTGTCAACACATACGTAAGCATATATTTATAGATCCAATGTAATTTTACGCTCTTAACAGACCCGGTGACGTGCGCAAAATCTAACTATAGATAATCTGTACAATTTACAACCATGAATACAAATCACAAAAATTAGATAAAAATCATGTGCCAGGAGCTACAAAAAAACAAACAAACAGATATACATCACAGAAATCCTAGGATTATTCGGGATTTAATTCGCAATACAATAGGTTCCTACTACATTTTCATATCCATTTTATATTGTAGGGAAATAAGTTATTTGTTGAATTGTTCAAAGCTTGTTGCTTCTCACTCTTTTCTATTACTTATCTTAAGACCATAGAGTCGTGTGTGTGTGTATGTATGTATGTATGTATGTGTGTGTGTGTGTGTGTATATATATATATATATATATATATAAACTAGAAGTAGTAAACGCATTTTTATGGTAACGTAGCAAAATTTTGACAAACTTTATTATATGTCTTCTATAAAACAAGCCTGATACACGTGAAAATGTATGGCGCTAAATTCGTGTGAAAACATCAATGACAAGACAAGAATATAACATCAACATCACAACCTACAAGAAGAAGAAGAAGAAGAAGAAGAAGAAAACAACAACAACTGTAACAAGATATAAAAATGGCGAATTTTATTTCGTTAAAAGAAATTTGCTTTATGCAATTTACAGTCAAGGGGCTGCGAGATCATCCGACTGTTATTGGCCAAAATAATTGCAGTTGTCCCAAAATATGTGGTAATAATGGCAGTCATATCATGGCCGATCATTTGAATAAATTTGACAAATCTTATTACCACAGTTCTCTTTCATGGTTGGTCAAATCCTACGTCGAAAGGTTTCTGTCAAGAATGTTTTAAAAAAATTTAGAATTTTTTTTTAAAAGGTATATAGGCAAAGTAAGGCCAAAATCAAAATTTGGTCGATTTAGATTGAGTTGTTGCATTCTAGGAAACTTCATTTGAGAAATCTCTTGAAGGCTGTTCTATTTCGAGCAAAAACAGCCAGATTTGATTAAAAACTCGTCATTTGGGCAATTTAAAAGTTTTTATGCCATAATGCTTTCTGCTCAATTTGGTCATAATCTGTTAAGCGTTTGGTAGGGGATGGGAGTTGCTGGTGGTAATTGTTTACTATCGACAGATATAATTATTTGCTGGTGGGCATTATTTTGTAAAATTTAAAAAATAACACATTGATGATTAAACGACCTGTCAATTTGAATTAAAATCTGAGGTGATGGTTTAAGAAGATGTTTATATTTTGTCAGTAATATTTCTTTTGGTGTAAATACGTCATTGTAAAGTTTACCTATGTTTTAGTAGCTACAATCACAAATTATAATGAATCAGCATTTTGCTTTTAAATTGGGCATTAAGCAGATGTCAGCTATGTGATCAGTCCTGGGCCTCTTTGCATAGCTTCTATGTTCAAGAGTGCAACCGCTTCCAGTCACCATTCTCTCTTTCTCTCTCTCTCTCTCTCTCTCCCCCCCCCCCTTTGTAACTTGTATTTTCTCAAGACTAAGAACGAAGATTTTAATGGATTTTTAAAACGTCAAGAGAACACGATATAAATGTCAATTATGTATGATGGTCGAGTCACCCTGAGCAGATATGATTCATCTGGATCAGATCTTGACATATGAACGTGAACCCGACTGCCTTTCTCCCCTATGACAATACTAAATATCGTATCATCAACATCAAAAGACCTGTCGTTATCTTCAGGTCGTTGTCATACATACCTACAGGTTTTACATTTTCTCATGAATTTTGTGTTGGAAAAGTTAACAACGTAGCAAGGAATCTGAAAAGAGGTGTTACTCGGGCATACTGCAGGTTCGCTGATGCGACCCACTAAAGTACGGGGAGAATTTCTTAATGGGTTGCGATCAATACCACGTAAGCAAAAGTCTCTTCTCTTCAAACAAACTTCGGGTCAAAAATTGACACCATTATGGGTATAATTTAGAATAACGTAGTTCTTTACAGAAATGTAACTTTTCTAGTAACCCGTCTCCACATAGAGGTATAAATTTATTTTTATGTAAGGTATGCGATTGCATTGGCCACGCCTCCTCTGGCTAAGTTAATACCATTAACCCGTCATGCGCGTTACAGGAAGGTCCAGTTTCAACCCAGACGAGTAAAATATTTGGAAAAAAGTTAATCTCACCTAATCTAAAACTAAATAAATCGAATAATTCGCTTTTTGATCCAATCGCATGCCACGATATAAAGTCAGTCAATGTTATTATAAAGGGTAAAAAAAAATCCACAAACAAATACATGAAATAAGGGTAATAGACATGTTGCAACTAAAGTACCGCAAACGGTCGATGATATCCCGTACATTACGATACTTGCTATGTAAAAGCATCCGTTTTTTAAAGAGCTCGTTCAAACATTGACCCTGACCTTCAGTTTATTGACCCTAAACTAATAAGCTTGTACATAGGGCTGAATATACTGTATTTTCTTGAAACTACATTTTTTTCTCGGTATTCTTAAGTAAAATTGTAAACCATAATTTAAATAGTAAAACTGACGCTCATGCTAATGATACCAACGCAGATCAGGGTCTTGCTTTGGCAGGCCTGGCCCTAGGATGTGCGAGGTCCAAGGCAGCATGCGGGGCCCCAAGCAAAAAAATTGCATTGCAGAGAGCGCGGGGCCCAAGGCGGTTGCCTCGTTCGCCTTGACCTAGGGCTGGGCCTGTGCTAGGGCATATGGGAATACTTGGACACCAACTTTAAGATTTATCCACTAGAACTGGTGTTATTGTGTAAAAATGAAATGCAAAAGGTTAGCTTTAGTTCTTGTGTGAGCACGAAAAGCAAAGAAATGTGATTTTTAAAGCAGTGATCTTGACCCTGGTCTTGACGTTGCTGGCCTCTATACAAGTTGGTTATTCTTTTAAGTTAAAGTAAAGACGTGTGTTTATTTGCTTTGGGATGTTATTGCGCAGAAATGAAAAATGCAATTGCAATAAATTTGTATATGCGACTGAAGCTACCTACCTCAATATAACAGTTTCTTTTTTAGTTTAAGAGGAATACAAGTATTACATCGCACTGAAACCAGTCTACTGGAACTTAACTAGAAGTTACTGTGCGGAAATCATATGCGATGACCATTTACGTTTATTGATAGTGGCATAAACCAAGCTACCGACCCCAAAATCAACCGACGTTCTTTTTGTTGGTTTTCTTTTTTTTGGGGGGGGGGGGATGGGGTGTTTGTTTCTTCATGGAAACATTTCCCCAGTTTAATTGAAATTTGTCTGCAAGAATTTAAATTATTGAACGGAAATGAAATGCGATAGCAAACGACTTTTTTTTAGGAGAATCACTAGGCCACTGTTTTGGTCGAGAAAAACAATGCATACTAAATTTCTTAGAAATCTGTACACTAAAACTGAAGTTAATGTGCACAAACAAAAGCGGGCGGACGCCATTGCTTCCGCAGTCCGAATGGAGAGTAGTAATTCGTATTTGACAGTTCTGACACACAGGCGCACACACACTCGACGTTTTATTATTCATGAGTAAAACCCAACAAGATGAGTATTTGCTCAGGTCTGGTGCAATAAATGTATTTTGTAATACGGGTTGGCTTCTGGGAATAGGTCCTTTAAGCCAGACCAAAATATACGAAATGCAGAGCAATTTTGCACTAAAAAGCAAGTTGTTCCTTTGAATTTGCTCAAATTCACTTTTTGTAAATGGGTTAGTAGGTAAGGCCCTGTTAACATCAGTTCAGTACTGTACGTTAATAGCGAAGCCACGATTATTTTTATTGACTGGAGTCCACTGTCATTTTTTTTTTTGAAAACGTAGCAATTCACAATCTGTGCTACTACAAAATATCGAATCATGATATTCAGGAACATGGAGATACTGGGAAAATGGAGATACTGGGAAAATGTCTTAGTATGGATATTTTTTGTTATTTAATGTTTGAAAGAAAAATCATACAAATGAAGAAAAAAATCAACACACCTTTTGAAAGTATTGTGTGGATATACAGGTATGGAATATTGTACAGATACTCTTTGCAGGGAGGCTAAGTACCCGTCCAAAGCTAATTACTCGAAGTAGTAATTGGTAATTAATAAATGGAAACCCATTCCCCCCCCCCCCCAACTGAACACGATCTCAGTGTAATGTTTAAGTCGCATCGGACATGTGGCTTGTCGTCCACTTTTGACTTGGACCGCGACTACCAGACATCTGAGCGGAATGGGAGGAGGTAATCTTTGCAACCATAGCAGGTAAGTATTACAAATATAAAATGTCCCTCCATCCCTCAACAAAAAAAAAATGTCAATAGCAGTAATACAGTACCTGCTACAATTGACTTGCTGCATTTGTTATTTTGAACGGAGACTATTGACTTCGAGAGAACAAAACTAGTACAAGAAAAATGTACGTCCCGTTACCGTAAGAGTTTTCCCTACTGTAAGCTGGTAAATGGCTTGGCAACATGTTGCGCTCTTGCGATTGGGCCCAACAATAAATGCCCTCGCTCTGGTGCGCTAAAGATTTAAGGTAATTTGATCTTTAGGAAGAGTTAGAACTCGCAAAGACGACGCTTCTGACATCAGTAGTTACCTGAATCGATTGTGGGCATTCATATGAATAACGTTAATCCTTTTATTTTATGTATAGGGAGCCTCGTTGGGGCATAACGGAATGGGCAGTCTCCTGAAAGCACAACGGGAAATTAACATTATGCTGTATGGTACGAGAGCTACGAAAGCCATGGTCATACTTCCAGAGGACGATGGTTTTAATTAAACGGATTTTCTCTCGTCTTCACAAGAATTTGTACCGGCATCAGCACCTTCTCCCTCATTACCTTGGGAAGAGGATTTTAGAGAAACAGGAGGAATTGGAGACAGCAGAAAGAAACAGAACAAGCATTTGTGATTCAACAACAGCAAGAGGAAATTTGAGAAAACGAGAAGAAATGAAAAAGTTTGAAGAATGACGGTGAAAAAGAACTTTACGTGAGTTACAAGACATTTTGACAGAGTTAAGGTGTCCGGGACAAATGTATCAAACGTATTTAACTCTGCCAAAGAGAAAGAAACCTTCAAGGACCAAAACACTCCAGCCCAGCTATCACTATCTTTACGCCGACTACCACTTAGATGCCATCAGCAACAGTGACCACTATTAAAACATCCACAGTAGCAGGAGAAGATGCAAGAATTGGTCGTGGTAAGGGCTAAAACCAGTTAAAGCTCATCATGTCCAGTCCACGAGTTTGTTGAACACCCAACTGTCCTTTTCAGAGCTACCCACCGCTCTAGAAAAGAGATACTACTCAAAGATTGCCAAATGAAGTAATCGTTTTTCCATAGTGTTTGAAAGGTGTACGTATTATTAGTGTGCGTGTTTATCCGCAGTTTAAAAGATTAAGGGAAAGAACCAATTACTTTTCTTTGGTATATTCTTTTTTGAAAATCACAACGAAATTTCACAAAACATCACAAAAAGTCCAGTTTCTTCTTTAAAACCCAGATGCCCCAGACTCTAGTAGAACCTGAGAAAACTCGTGAAGATTTTATTCAAATCACCGTGACTAAAAGTGGCATTAATATACCGAAATTTCAGCAGACTTGAATGGAAACTGACGACTATACGGAATTTTTGTTGTTTTTGTCAGAAATGGCCAACACAAAGCATATCACTAAATTCTGAAATTGCTCCGGACTTAAGCTGCTAAACGTAATCCGGAAAGAAATGTATACCAAAATTACCAAGACTAAAAGGAGATTTTTCATTAGCTGATGCCGAACATTTCGTCCTAGAAGGATCTGAACGGACCGAGGGTCCCTCTGAAATGTCCTGTTTGCTATTAGCAGGAACTTTAAAGGCCGCGCATGAAACCCTCCTGTGGGAAAGTCAGCTGCCGTGTTTCATTTCCCAAGAGAGGCAGGCAGAGGCAAGCAGACGAAGTCTTCTCGAATAGGCTTGCTAAGAAACGGTAAATTTGAGATCCTGTCGGAAGGAATACGAACTGTCCCGTTACGGGTAATGAAATGTATCCCCTCATGTACGAAATTCTGAGGTTGTTTCAGATCTGACATCTCTTGCGTAGGGATTAGACGAGTCACCGTCTCCCATCCCAACAGTATCGGGACCTGCCATAAAGATACGTCTGAAAAAGTGCATCAAAATCAAACAGCTGTTGTAATTCTGAGTAATAAAGAGACCTAAGGATGTTAAGCCAGCAAATGTTGCACCTATACATATGATGAAACCTCTGGGAGCGGAAGCTAGTCCCACGGAACAACCCAAAATTGAAAAATCTCCCCGTCTAGACAAAATAGAGGAAATTTTTTGTCGAACTCGAGGATGGAAATGTCAAGACAGGTAGTCTGGAGGCTGACGAGACCGTCCAGTCGATCTTCTGACGTTCTTGACGTTCTCGTTCTTGACGTTCTTCTGACGTTCTCGTCTACGTAGTAATGTGCTACTCCGGAAGAAACGTGTTTTCAGGGCAAAAAAGTTGAGACGTGTTTTCAGGGCCAAAAAGTTGAAACCTACCAAAATCTGGGGAAAAATGCTGGACATTTCACGGCTGTCTACCTTATTACATTATCTTTTCTTTGAATGGTGTATATTCTTTTCTTTGGGATTCCAGTTTGGCCGCAATAAACCAAACGCGAGTCCCTGACAGAGGCCGACGACGATAATACGCATTTTACTGTATAAAGCTCTTTATATCATCCGTTAGGTCTCACCTAGCCTTTGAAAAGGAGCATTGTCTGGCATTAAATAGGTAGTCAAAAGAAAGGGAATGGATAGAAGTTGTGATTCATTCCTTAAGATTACGACTTTAATGCCTACCAATAAAATAACTCTCCTTTCAATGTTTTATAAAACGGAAGAACAGAATACGTAATGATAAAAAGTTGTCAGTTCAGTATCAACTACAGTACATTTCTCTAGAAAGAACGTGCAGTTTTCAAGCCAATCGCTGAAATAGGAAGTCAAAATTTCTCGATAGCCTTAATTAAAATTTAATATACCTATAAATTGTATGCCTGGTTAATTCAGTATCACCTTCATAGGGAGATGATATTTAATAATGTTTGATGTAATATATCTCGGCTAATTTTAATCACTTTAGTGTTGTATCATTCTCAATATCTTTTCAATGAAACTTTTTTTTTACAATAAAAAAAACGACGAAGTGAGTTGGTAATGTAGTTATCAAACAAAGTCAAAGGAAGCTATCTTTTTTTTATTACCAATATCCTGTACGTTCAAAGGCATGTCCCCCACCCAGATCTGTATCTAACCTGCTCGTGAAACCAGACCTCAGTTTATTGCATTTTAATATTTAGACAATTTCATTGGTACACAAATGTAGTTTTTCGACAGGAACAACATGAATTGTTTAAGGTCTCATTTCCAAAGTTGTGTGAGAGAATTTAACACATACAAATTTATAGAAGGGGGGGGGGGGGCGAGAGAGCTCTGTTAAAATCACCGTCATTTCTACACAAGGATTAATTTCTTGATAGAGGTATTTTCTGTGAGAAAGAATATTTGGCTAGTAAACCGGATTGCATGCGTGTGTGGTAGTACGCATTTAAGACAGCGATGTACCAAATTTGTAACGTCAAGTTCCAACAATTTGTTCAATCCCTCTGTAAAAGAAAGAACTATTAAAAAAAGTCATTCCCCTACCAAGTCTCCATTGGAGACTTAATACAATGCCCCCCCCCCTCCAGAAACGGTTCTGTCGCAATAAGCCTGGCCTTGGATAAGAACTGTCAGTCATTCAGCTTGTGAAATCTTCGGTTCTGCAAAATCTGACAACCCCATAATAACTAATAGGTCTGCTTCCACAATGCGCACAAGCAGACCTATTACAGTTATTATGGAGATGTCAAATTTTGCACAACCGAAAATTTCACAACTTTAACTTGTTTTTCAGTTAAATATAGGGATTTTATTAAACTGACAATGGAGATTTTATATATATATATATATATATATATATATATATATATATATATATATATAGCTAAAATACAATTATACTAGTATTAGGATAGCCAGATACCGTCTTGTCAGCATCAGAAAAATCCAGATCATGATTAGACTTGCAATTAATATGTAATATATAATATGTAATATACAATTTAAAAAAAATATGAAAACCATAGTATGCACAATTTTAATATAAAGTAGAAATGAACACAGCCCACATCAATTATCGATTACATTGAATAATGCATCTCTCGAGTTATTTGGCTCATCATTTCCAAGACTGCAAGAGTATGGACTGTCCAAGCTTATGAAGTGGCAAAACATGGTGTAAAAACAAATTAGAACAAATACACATCTACCCCTTAACCTAGCACACGACTATTCCTTCCCACATTCCGGTTATGCTCGGACTAATGATAGGAATAAAGAGTCTTCGAATTTTTTTTTCTTCTCGATGTAGAACGTCTCTCAGTGTCAAACATGTACAGAACAGCAGTGAAAAATAAATAATTTTAACAACCAGGACTATAAGCAAGTCAATTTATTCTTCCATACATCTATGATACAACTTACATCAAAGAATGTACATTAAGGACCCCCAAATAATGGCACTATTAACTTCTGAATACGCTTTTTCTTAACATTATCAACTTAAATCACTTCTTCACTGCTTTCTTGGACTTGACTGATGTCTTTATAGCTCTCTTGGGGCTTGCCTGCAAAAAGAGAAAATAAACTTGCAAAAAAGTGGACGAAGCAAGTCAAATGTTTAATGCTGGTACAAAATCACTAACTGAATTAAAAGCACTGGGAAAAATGCAATATGGCATGTCAATGAAAATTTAAAATGTTTACAGAGACTCTGGCCATAAAGGTACCAAAGATAACTAACGATATTGACAACGACGATACGCAAAAAGGCACCTCCAAATTTCCAATTAACGTCACAAAATTAGACAAAAATTATTCGTAGTTGCTGAACAGATTGGCAAAAAAAAAAAAAAATCACAACGGCTCCTATAAAATGCGTTGGCAAAAAGCTTTTGAAATGTCCTGGATCAACAATATTTTTACCGTATTCTGAAGTTTTATAATGTGCATCTGCCTTGCGAGTTCGCAGAGAGAGACACGCACATAATTACATTCATAATTAAATACATACACGTACACCATCGACAGTTATATCGTGTTCTCTTGACGCCTTAAAAAGCAATTAAAATTTTCGTTCTTAGTCCTGAGAAAATACAACCGTCGCAAAGAGAGAGAGAGAGAGAGAGAGAGAGAGAGAGAGAGAGAGAGGTGACTGGAAGCGGTTGCACTCCTGAACAAAGAAGCTATACAAAGAGGCCCAGGATCGATTACATAGCTGATATCAGCTCAAAGTCCAATTTAAAAGCAAACTCGAGAACTTTCAATCTTTGTCAGCTTTACTAATGTACCCTTCCTTTGGAGCGCGTACACTTCTTTCCTTTGAGATTCCAGTTGAGCTCTAATGAAATAAAACGAGTCCTTGATAGAGACGGCGGTTTTATGAAATGAAGCCGGTTACCCCCTTCTACTGCACTCGTGAACAGAAAAGCTACAAAAGAATGATGCCAGGATTGTTCACCCGGCTGACATTTGACTCAAAGTCAAATTCAAAAGCAAAATCCGGAACTCGTATTGTTTGTTAACCTCACTACTGTGCCCTTCTGGGTTAGCTGGGACACTTCCTAAGAACATTATCAAATTACGTTTCTTGGTAGGAGAAGAAAATGATTTTTGTGGTATTATCTCGGGCAATCTTCTTGACGATTAAGAACTGGATCTGGGCCAGTTGTTGTGAATTAAATCGTGTAAAGATGACATACCTCCCTGGAGAGCTTCTTATGTAACACTACCTTCAATTTTTATATTTCTTATAGACATTTCATCAGCCTGCCAAAATGCCTCCTAGGAGACCAATTGGCAGAGGGTTTCATATACCGATAGTCGTGTTTACAATGTAACAGGTATCGGGACTTCTGCTACAACAAAATGTGAACGGTGGATGGATAAATATATAAAATACTGAAACTGAAGAAGTAATAACCCAAGGTACATCTACACCACAATACCAAATTTTATTGTGATATCTAAAAATGTCCTAGAAATAATGTGAATAATGCATAGATGTATGGATCAGCGATATATGAATTGGAGAGCTGAAAAATAAAAAGTACTTTGTTACTTGATATTACGTGGACCAAGTTTCTCAGATACCTGAAATGGTTCTGACGTTTTCCTGGATATGAATCTGTGGAGGATGGATGGATGGACAAACAGACCAAACCAATAAAAATGTTGAAGCTGAGGAATTGTGAATAATATAAGGTTCGCTTAGCTTGCGAGTTTAACAAACAATAGGCTTTACATGGCGGCCAGTGTATTTGGTGAAGATGGAACACGGGAAGATCCATCGATGAATGGGAAGGTACTGGCACTGGTTCTGGTACTGGCATACCCACACGTTGGTCAAGCCGAGACTCGAATAGACACGGACAAAGGTCAAGATATAAAGGCAAGCAATTCAGACCACTCGGCCTCCATGGCCCCAAATACATCAGGATCTCTATTTTAATATGCGTACCAGTTTCATAGAAATATCTTTAAAAGTTTTCAAGATTGGGTTTGGAAATTAAAGTTTGTGTATGGCTGGACTGATGATCAGAAAAATGGACCGAATCATTCAAAATATTTCAACCGATTTGTGAAACGGTTATGAAAGCAAAATGCAATTTTGGACCACAAGTCTAATAGGGTATCAAATTTCAAAAAAATTTCACACGAGATGCATATCCTACTCTGAATTCACACATCTCTTTACACAATTATGTATACGAGTCAAGAAATGATACTTCATAAATGGATGATACACCTGTATTATTTTTAACCTGAAGAATTAAATTAAAATGGGTGTTTGTTTTCTGTGATTCAATAGCTTTTGCATTGCATCCACTCCAACATCCAAATACTGGATAGTACACCTACATGGTATGCAAAATAGTTGCAAAGAGCAGAAAATACCCCACAGTCCAATTTTTTTAAATCAACAAGTTTCCATTTTTGATATTTCTGCGTGGGTCACAAGAATTTTTTTCGTTTTCATGAATAAATTTTTCAGTAAATATTGGGTGTAAAGTAATACGTCTAAGGATCATGTTCTTAAAATTTTGAATATGCATGTTAAAACTGCTCCAGATGTAACTCCGAAATGGTCACGTTATTAGTCAAACAGATGGATTGAAATTATCTACGATAGGCTACACTAGCTACACTTATTTTGAATGAATTTTATCTATTGCTTGTAACAAAGTATAAAAAAGAACATTGCCGTCAATTGCATACATTATTCACGGATGAACAGGATTCATTAACAAACATTACATCCCTATAGTAAAACTGAACACCATAATATATATTGGATATGCCTCAATTTATTTGTAATTATTGCAATATGGTAAGATCAACAAACCAACCAATCAAATGAGCAAATGGTTGGTAGGTAGGTAGGTTGGTTGGCTGGTTAGTTGGTTATTTAACAGCACATCTGACACCCAATTGGCTACATCAAGCCAAAGAAGTGCGAGTCCAGTGACTTTCCTCAAGACACCAAGACAACCAGCCTGGCTTGGCACTGAACCAGGATCTCTTGGTTTACAAGTTCAACACTCTGAACCAAGTTACTGTGGCTTATCAACTGAATAATGAACTAGACCATGAAAACTAGAATTGTATTTATGAAAAAGCCAACACTCAATTATTGCACAAGGTTTCAAGTTAAAAATGCCACAACTTGCTTTAAATGTCTGAAAAATCTTAAAAGGGCTTGTACATATGGTGAATAAATCTGCATGGTTTCATCCATTTCTGTGGAGTCAAATTCAGCTAACATGTCTAAGTGTAAATTTAGAAGTGCATTGCTAGTTAAACAAGAGAATGGTGAATGATTTGCTTGCACAAAACTAATCCAGCCTCTCCTGAATCCCACCCCTACCCCATAATGGAGATGGGGCCATTATTAAGGATATAACTGCTCTGAAAATACCACTACATGCAATGTTTGGTCAATATGCATATCTTTCAATGAAGATCACAAGTTTCATGGCAAGCCAATAAAAAATGCAACTATTATCATTCACAAAATGTGGTTAAATTGTACATTGCAGCCAGCTGATGGTGTAAAATATCATTTCAAGGAGTACAAAGATTTGACAATATTTGCATCTTTAGATGATGATTGTACATATGTATCAAGTTTCATAAGCAATCCCCAAAAAATATAGAAGACAAATTGCAATCACTCGATTCAGTCTTGCACTGCATGCAGCTGCAAAAGATGAAGGAAATAACAAAATTGAGAACAGTGATTCTTTTACATGTTTGTCATATTATGATCATGACCTTTTCAGTGTTTCAAGGTCGGTCACTGAAACACCAAGACTAGTTACAGAAACAAGCTACACTACATTCGGCTGCAAATCAAAGCAGAAGCAGTCTTGCAACATTATGGATGGAAACTTGTTGATATTCACATTTTTGGGCAATGATGGTAATAATTACCAGGCAATGACCCTAATATTTACCACGTTTTATGACAATCCATCAAAAACTGCATTAGGCTGCAAATTACTGCCATACACTATATTAAGCTACAAGTTAGACTGTCACACATATTAAACTACAAGTTAGACTGTCACACTGTATTAAGCTACAGTTAGATTGTCACATGTATTAAGCTACAATTTATACTGTCATACACTATATTAAGCAACAAGTTAGACTGTCATATTGTATTAAGCTACAAGTTAGACCATCATACACTGCATTAGGCTACATTAGACTGTCATACACTGAATTAGGCTACACGTTAGACTGTCACACTGCATTAAGCTACATTAGACTGTCATACACTGCATTAAGCTACAAGTTAGACCATCATACACTGCATTAGGCTACATTATACTGTCATACACTGAATTAGGCTACATGATAGACAGTAATATACTACATTAGGCTACAAGTCAAATATATTAACTTACAAAAACCAGGGTGCAAAGGATCAGTAACTTCCTGTACAATTTTCAGGAGCAAAATATTTGTCAATATCTACCGGTCATGACAATAATATATGTCAAGTTTCATAGCAATCCATCAAAAACTATGAGTCATGTTGTGCTAAGAAGATCATGCCCCACAGTGGTATAAAAAGTGTTCAGTCTACTCTAAATTTTGCTTCTGAAATCAATCTTTCTGAAGAAGATTCCTGATTATTTTCCATTAAAAAGATGCATGAGAAACTTTAGACTGTTTACAAGTGTTGATGAACATGGACAGAAATTTGGGTCATTTTTGCAATGGAACATTTCTCAAATACTGTGAACAAGACTGAGAACAAAGTGAAATGACTTGGTTACAGACAGATGGTAGCAAATATGTCATTCATTCCTTTTCATTGAGCTACAGAAGTCTGTCAACACAGTATAAAATAAAACATGCAATTAAAGTAGGTAATTACCAAATTTATTACAGGACCTTGCAGAACAATGTCTGCCACTTGCCAGCTGAGATGTGAAATGTATCCTTGCCAACCAAGATGCAGAATGCATTTTATATAAACAGACCCAGACCCTGATAAACATGGAATCTACTACACTAGCTTAGGCATTTGCTTCTACAATCAGTCATTCAAAGAAAGACTATCTACTTGCCCAGCAACACCTCACTGTACAACAACAATTAGTTGTTCAAGGAAGGACTATCCCTAAAAACAGCACATGCTACACACACAATTAGCCATTCAAGCAAAGATTATTCACTTGCCCTAACAGCACACTATACAACACAATATACAACACAATTAGCTATTCAAGGAAAGATTATCCACTTGCCCTAATAGAACACTATACAACAGTCAGCCATTCAAGGAAAGATTATCCACTTGCCCTAATAGAACACTATACAACAGTCAGCCATTCAAGGAAAGATTATCCACTTGCCCTAATAGAACACTATACAACAGTCAGCCATTCAAAGAAAGATTATCCACTTGCCCCAACACCATATGCTACACACGCAATCAGCCATTTAAGAAAAGTTTAACCACTTGCCCCAACAATAGCACACACTACACATACAATCAGGCATTCAAGGAGATCATCCACTTGCCCCAACACTGTATGCTACACACACACAATCAGCCTTCAAGAAGATTATCCACTTGCCCCAAAAAGTACTCTCAAGTGCTCAAGAAACATGTATATTTAAATCTGAATTGTGAAATATAGTTAATTTAAACTGGACACTCACCAAGGTCAGGTCATCATACATACAAGTTCAGTCCAACTGCAAACTACACAGACCCAGGTCTGATATTGCACAATGCACTGGCAGATCCTGGCCTTTGCATTTTGTTTGGAGTAATCATACAGTAGACCCCAATTTACTGGTGCACTATGTGATGGCAGATCAAGATCTATGTTAGCAGCTGGTTTCACTTGCAAGTTGGTACATATGGTATTAAACAATCGAGACTGATAAATTACAAGATCTTATTGACACTTTCAACTAATGTGTCACCAAGATACCATATTTTTCAATTGTAATAAAATCCCCTGGCTTGATTAGATGCACAAACTACTGGGAGTCCACATTTTAAATACATTTATTTGTCTGAATGTCATGAAGATTTGAATGTTTCCTTAACATGTTGAAATGCACAGCAGTTCATAATTCAAGCAATCAAATTTGCCCAATAATATCAATCAATCAAATTTACCCAATAAGTATTGTTTAGAAAGCAAAATCTTGGGAATGGTACCTTTCTAGAAATGTTCACACATCTTCTGGATTCATTAGCTTTCAGCGAAATTTGAAGGCTTTCCAAGTTTAAATCCTGAAAGTTAAGGATCTGTAATCAATGCTTAAAAAATTTGCATTCCTTTATTATGAAAACTTTATTATTGTATCAGTACCCAAAAAAAAAAAAATTCCATGAAAACTACAAAACCTTGCAAATCAAAACCAATGATAGAATGTTCACTAAACCTTGAATGAATTATGCGCATATTAAACAACCCCTACTTTCCCCATTTTAACCTCAGCAGAAAGGAGAAATTTCCCTCCACAATGCGAGTCATACATGTTCTGAGTGATCATCCCATCCCTACCCTCTAGCCCCACCACCAGAGGTATGATCAAAATTCTTAAAGTGTTTGCACATTTACACCCAAAGTACTATCACTGACTAAAGTTTGACGTGTCTTGCGTGCGAGGATTTCTAGGACATTGCATGTATATTTGTCTGGACTGCATTTCCAGATTCCAGTGCTGCTGTGAAATCCAACCGATAATATTAAAAATATTGTTTGTTTAAAGCATACAGTTGTACATCACGGCCTTGATATCCTTTATAACCAAAAGGAAATCATCAGTTACAAAACTTGCCTCTGGGAAGCTTTGGGTGGTCTCCAGCAGTTAATGCAAACATTAATTATCATGAAGAAAATACATTCAGGATAAGGTTACCTTGGTCTCGGACATGTAGTCCTCTGATTTTAAAACAATAACATTCTGTTCTATACAAGTCCAACAGAAGTACTGTAAGGAGTTGACACAACCAGAAAGTTTTTTTAATCATTGTTTATAACATTCAATTTAGAAGCTGCAACAAGCCCAACAGGAAACGCATACCTGCTCATTTATACAGACTATGAACAGTAAACCTTTGAGATCAGCCACAATGTACACAGTATACCAGTAAACAACAAGTTCAGAATTGTCTCCAGCACCACACAATGATGAGGTCAACAAAGTACACAATAACGAAATCTAAGACCTTGGAGACAAGTGAATTACTGAGCAGAAATGAAATGCATGTTCTGTGCCACCATTTTAAAGAGCATAAAGTAAGTGTGCAGAAAAGGGGTTAAAAGGCAATGCAAATTTGCCTGTCTGCAATAAATATGATTCTATCAGAAGCACAAGTGTACAATGGTTCATTGGTGTACCTCAAAAAGCTTCCATGACAAGCCATAAACAAGAAATCTGAAAATAATGACCTATGACCTAGATGTTAAGAACAGGACTTACATGTGTGAAATGTAACAAATCTAATGACTACATACAATTATATCAAGTCAATTTTTATTTTAAAATGCTCCTACATTTTTTAGCAGAAGGGAAATGCAACTGAAACCAAAAAGCCGACATGCGACATCGTTCTTTAATACACATCCAGAAGCATTACCTCTGCAATTTTTAGGATTTAAATCTGGGCAATATTAGATGCAAACACAACATGGAGCCATGAACTAAACATAAAAACTTGACCAAATGAAATAAATACATATTACAGAGATTTTCTGTTGCAAAGGTGCTTTGAAAAATTAAGCATCCAATCATCAAGTTTGATATTGCTCTAAATAAACAAAGCCTAAAAGCTAACTTGAAACAAAAGATCAACCAAGTCCCCAGAACACAAAATATATTGAAACCTGGTTTGTATCCTGTCCACTCACCAAGTTACATGATTGTAGGTAGGATAGTGTACATGTACAGCATTCACTGACACATTTACAGTTCTTGAAGCTAGGTAGCAACAAGAGTACAATTTATGAGTTATGGAGTTATTTTTTGTGGAAACCATTTTTTTTTCAGGATTTTTTTATTTCAGTCTGACCTTGATTTTTAAGCTGAAAGGTGCCTTTGTTATCTCAGACTTAAGCTATCTATTAAGACTGGTCATCGTTTGTGGTTTTTTTGTAAAAACTTCTTTCTGGAGGCCCTCTGACCTCGCCCAAATCAATAAACGTCTTCCTGGTATAAAATGCAAACCATTTACAGAATTTAGTCCGGACAAGTGATGATGTGAGCTTTGTGGAAATTGTTTTCCTTTCTTTCAGTTCTCATCAACCCGATTCCAAAATAAATAAGCATCTTCCTGGTCTCATATGTATGTCATCCACAACATTTGGTCAAAGTTGGTGATAAGGAAATGAAGATATCATGCTGAAACCATTTTTTTTTTTTTTTTATCGTGACAGGACCAAAATCATTAATCTTTTGAGCCTCAAATAAAAAAATGTCATCTCAAATGAAAGCTATCAACATCCTTTGGTTAAGCTGTGTGATATACAAGTCTAATTATTGCATAGTTTTCTTTCTCTCAAGCCTTGTGACCCTGACCTTTGACCTTTTGAACCCAAATTAAATGGGCTTCTTCCTTGCTCCAATGCAAACTATCGTATAGCAAACAATAGTTGGTAATGATAGAATGCAGAAAATTAAGTTATTGTACAAAAAACAATGTGGGGATTAGATGGACATACCAATTAATGATAACAATTATGGCAGATGTGCAAAAATAGTAAAGGCAAAAACCATAAATAAATCCACACAAATACAACCCCCCACCCCAAAAAAGTACATGTACTCTGAAACAAATGTATATGAAACAAAACAAGATTATATGAAACAAAAGTATATGGGTAGAGATGTTGCAAAAACTTGATCCAAATTATGAACACAAATGTAAAAATACAGCAAAACCCTTAAAACACAAGATCACAATTTTCCCATAAAATCTGCAGTCATTCCAATGAAAAATGGGTTGCATCTGTCAGTTGCCACATGGCATGTAGGAGAGCACATTGGGCCTAATCTACACAAAGCATGCAGTAACCTAGATTTGGCCTAATCTACACTAAGCATGCAGTAACCTATATTGGGCCTAATCTACACTAAGCATGCAGTAACCTATATTGGGTCTAATCTACACTAAGCATGCAGTAACCTATATTGGGCCTAATCTACACTAAGCATGCAGTAATCTAGTCCGCTAATATGTATATTTGTGTATAAAATGTTTTGTGTGCCAAATCCATATTCGGTTGCTTTTGTGTATATAGATCTGTAATACAGTACAATTACAGACTTACAAATCCATAACACAGTACAATTACAGACTTACAAATCCATAATACAGTACAATTACAGTATTACAAATCCATAATACAGTACAATTACAGACTTACAAATCCATAATACAGTGCAACCCCTTAAAACTGAACAATTGGAATACCCAAATCCCTCCAAAAAACTTTTCCTACATTCTCGTTTCATTATTTCTTCTCTCACAACTCTAAAAACCCATTGCAAAAAACAGATTTTTGGTCACAAATTTCTATTTTACACTATAAAGGTCCAATAAAACCAAAAGTTCAAACTAGAAGTGTATTATAGCTCCTAAATTCCCTAAAATGCCAAATGACCCAATCCCCATTGCTAAAAAAAAAAACTCCACTGACTAGTGCCTGGTAAAAAACCAATCAAATGACAAATAATCTAATGGATAAGCCTCCATCAGAACATGTTAATGATACTGATGCTTTCCCTTCTAAGGAAGCTCAACCTGCTCTTTGTTACCTTACCTCTGCTCCTCTGATAGAGTACTGCAACTCTTCAGGGGCATTACATCTCAACAGGATACATCCCATAACCTGTGATTGAGGAATGTCTACCCCAATAGACTAAACTGCGGGTCTTCATGAGCTTCATTTGGTCCCACACTCTCCCACCATACACTGAACAAAACTTTCACTGGGACAGTACTCTTCCCAATGGAAGACCCCATGGACATCTGGGATTGAGTAGGGGGAAGAAGGGTGTTTCTTCCTTCATTATTTTTATATTTGTACAGGATAAACATGTGCATTGAGAATTGCATGGGACCAATTTGTGCCCCTATTTTCCCCCATTTAATAAATTCCTCAAAAACGATGTATGGACTGCTGCAACTAATACTCCCAGGTTTATGCAAATATTTCAAAATTATACTGCTGACACAGCAAAATAAACCAGTGATGTGGGAGACCGGTGTGGGGTTTTTCGGGGCTAAAAGTCTCATTTATAAGCAAGACAATAGTGATTAAGATATGTAGTAATACTACTGAATTATAAATTTATATTTATCATGAGGTGTAATTTGTGATATTTGCTTAGCATGTAAAAAAATTTCTTCACATTTCACAATGAAAATCTGAACCTTTGCAGAAAAGTGACTTGGTGTAGCCTAATGTTGGACATTTCATAACATTTATAATAACCAGTTATTAAGGAGTAAAGCGCCCTTCTAAAATCTCTTCACAGCAAGAAACAAATGCACAGTCCTCGTTTTATTTTTATGAAAGCTGGCATCCTTTTCAGATCTGGAACATTCTTGTCTGGCAGTGCAACTGGTATTGCACCAGTTCTTGTGGATGAAATTTCCTGTGCTTGATTTTGGACTGCTGATAAATCAATACTTTCCCAAAGCCATCTCCAATATTTGGTAAACTCATAATAGGGCATTGGTTTTAGCAGCAGTTGAGGAAAGACCACTACTGACAAAGATCAACTTTAGACTGGAACTCCTAGTACATGTATTGCTGATTTTTAGTAATATTAAAAAACTGGTCAGACTATTGAGTGCTCAACTCCCACTTGTGAACAACTGTTTTCAGATCTTTTAAACAGAACACTGAATTCAATCTAAAGGAACAATTATGAAATATTAAATATCCTATGGGTTAGTGCAGATGCCATATGGCAAGTCCATGTCCCCAAAATATTGGTCCTGGAACTTGGACATGCATACTTCTGGGGCCTGGCAAAAGTGTCATGCAATCCATTCCAAATACCACAAGGCAGCATGATTACATGCATGTGTGCATTTTCCTGTGTGGACACAGATGCAGAATGTATTTAAATGGCGCTTCTCCACTTTTTAGAGGCAAGCTAAAAGAATCCAAAAAATACCCTCCACTTTGTAATTTAATTACATTCCTGTTTGCAATGATGTATAGTATACTTTAACACCCATCTTTTGTGTGTAATGCATTATTTTTTCTATACCACTAGGCATAATCTTGCCATGCCTGGGTAAAGTCTATGTCACCAGGGGTCGGCAACCTATGGTTTTGTGTGGCACGTGAAGGGCAGCCAAAAATCTCTATTTTAATTTGAACAATGTTACTCTTACTGGTGACATGTGGTCATTCATTTTGTAATTAATCCAGACAAAAGTGGCACGCTGTGTTAAATAGTTGCCAAACCCTGGACAATATAGTCGCATATTATAACTCTGAATCATCCTACCCACTGTGTTACCCTTTCTGCCATTTAACAGTGTTCATTACTCATTAACTCATGCCCCAATTATCATACTTTACTCATTAAATTAACCATCTTCAAAAGCTACCATGGTGACAGTCCATATTATATTAAAACCTCCCCTTCTGCCAACAAAAAGTGGACTCAAAAGGTGGCCTCTTGTAATGGGTCATAAGTGGATTGTGCAAGATCACCAGTTTTCAAGAATGAAATTCAACACAGCTTAAGAATTATAAATATCCACAGTTATTGTACATGCATTTTCTTCACGATTCTTTAGTTGTTAAAATATTGCATTCATTTAGAGACAAAAGTCAAAGGCTTAATTCACTGATGGCAGATTAGTCTGGTTCATAGTCTATACAGCATATGCTATCTGCATGACCTGTAGATTTTAGAAAACTGGTAACCTG
The DNA here is from genome assembly GCA_016617855.1 of Megalonaias nervosa. Lineage (NCBI taxonomy): Eukaryota > Metazoa > Mollusca > Bivalvia > Unionida > Unionidae > Megalonaias > Megalonaias nervosa. The sequence continues at coordinate 38,443 of JAECUM010011565.1, read as the reverse complement.
ACCTTTTCTGTTGTTTAGAACCCTCCCAAGTGGTGCATTTACAAGGTCCATATCGCTTATCAGTTTTTTGTGATAATGGTCATTCACAGTGCTGTTGCAAACAACCTGCACTTTGCAGGCACACCCTCCTAAGCAGTCATTGGTACAAAATATTAAAGATCCATGGTGTTTATCTCGGTTTTTGAAAAAATTTTTTATAAAATTCATTGCAAAAAAATTCGGGTCAGGAGTTGTACTTATGATGGTGCATTTATATAATAAAATTGATCCATGCATGATAATTGGGGCACGAGATACCAAGCTTATAAATGGATTAAGGGAATACAATCCTGACTGGACACTGATGATGAGAAGATGGGGGAGGGGGCATACTTTTTTAATACTTGTTTATATGTACATTTGGAATAACTGCCAAATCAATTTTAATGAAGTTGTCACTTTTCTGCATAAATTATCTTTATTTTTAAGATAAATAACTTTTGAAAGTTATTATTGAAAGTCATTTAAAACATTACTCCAAAAGGGTTTGAGGCACATCACATGAATTACATAACTGGATTTTGTATGTGAATGTGTATTTGAGTGTTTTGTTGAATCGCGACAAACAGATTTACCTGTTTTAAACTCAGGACAAATCAAGAAACAGTCAACACCAAAGTTCAGCTTTTTACAAATATTGTTCTATTGATAAAATAATTGTCAGAATTTCATTGTAATAGTAAAATTTCTGCTCATCTTTGAGCAAAGCTCTGAATGCCAATTCTAGCTTTCTTGCTATCGGTAATCACATTTGTAAATAAATAGGACAAACCACTGATTAATGTTAGTCATTTTTATTATGTTACCCACACAGCATTTGTAACCATGTTCAACTGGTCAATTTAAATCGGCTGACCAACACTATCGTGTCTGCTAGCTCTTTGGCTGGTAGGATCTGCTTTAAACATTTTTATGATTATTCTGCTCTTATTTGATACAAAAGATGTTAATTAATGTGACAATTCAAAAGCAGGTCTGAGTAGCAATAACTAGATTTTAAAACTGGCCACATTGGTGGCCATACTGGAGGTCAAATTGGTACCATTTTAATTTACAACCAACTACTGTAGATATCATTAGGGTCCACAGGTAGAAACTACATGTCAATATGCTGTCCCATTTAGGTAAGTAGCAACAAGAAGATTATAAACATGGCAGCCGTTGTGGCTGTATTGGATGTCAGATCAGCACCATTTTCGTTTAGGACCAACCAGATACCATTACAAGTCTTTCAGTGAAAACCCTACATCAATACAACTTTCCATTAAGGTGAAGTAGCAATAACCGATTTTCCAGATGGCTGCCTTAATTGCCATAGACATCCACTGGCACCATTAACATTCAATACCAGCTAGATATCACAGGAAGTCTTCTGGTGAAAACCCCATTTCCTTACAACTTTCTAGTGAGGAAGAGTAGAGACTAGATGGCCACTGTGGCTGTCACACTGATGTCCAAGCAGCACCATTTTAATTTAGGCCAAGTATGGAATAAACTAATGTGTAAAGTTTCATGGCATTCTCCATGTAGTTGAGGAGGTACAGTGATAAACTTGTAACAGATGATGGACTGCTGGCATATGACACTCCATCCAGCAAGTTCTGGTCTACAGTCATTCGAGCTATTCTTGGAGTCAGATGCATTTTAGAAGGGTCAACTGGGTTACAAGAAACATTAAATATTTTACTTTAGTTCTTTCAATGGAATAATAAAATTTTAAGTCAACTTCCTTTTTACATGACAATGCAAAGTAGTTCCATCAATTTCAACATTTCAAATGTAGAAAAATTACAAATTCCAAATTTATAAAAACATGTGCATGTTTCAGAAATGTACAGCCAAGTGCCACAGAAATAGAGCTCCTGGCAAGAACTTAATCCCTGGAACACAATAAAGCCAGAGACCTTTTTCCCATGGAAGAAGTACCCCTGGAAGAAGTACCCCTCGAGATGAATATATGTGCAACACCAACATTGCCAATGGAAAAGCAATACTTATATCTTGCCTTATTGTTCCCAGGTGATAATAAAATAAAGCCTTATGCCCAAAGCTAAATGTTGACATGTCAGCACCATCAGCAATGAATCCTCCATTGGAAAATAATACATCTAGTCAACTCATGCTGCATGGATGGAACAAAAACTAGAAAATATGCTCCATTTTATAACTTCCTGTAAACTAAATGATGGTTTCAGTCTGAATCTCTCCCTCAATGTGACCTCCAACTGCTTGCAACCTCGAATGGTTTGCGAGTCCATAGTTTAATGAAAAAGATGGATTATAACCATTTGTTTTCTACTTGTTTCATCTAATCTGAGGAGTTGAAGTCCACCCATTTGACAATCTCTACTTCGCTAAAGTCACAGTGATGGTGCACAGAAAGTTTTGAAGAAACATTTAGAATCAGATGTTAAGCAAATTATATCTCTCCCTCAATAACTGGTATACAAACAGCGACGGCAGCATTAGGCTTGGGTATAAGATAATGAAGGAAACTCAAATTTTGGTCAACAGTCTGCAGAAAGGAGCTGGGGAGCATTCATTATCCCATGTAAACTAATATGTCTATATCTTGTACAAATGCCCGTCAATGTGGTTTTAACATTTATGGAAATTACATCTGAAAAAGTCCATTCGATAGAAAGACTAGTTGTATAAATCAAACCAACATGTAGTATACATAATTTTGTGTACCATTCAAGTTGAAATTACTTCCCTTTAAAGATCATGGCAACCTTATTGCAAGTACCACTAGCACCATTTTCATTTCGGATTAACTCAACAGCACAACTGTTAGTGAAAACCCGATGCCAGTATTTTCTAGACTGGCACCATGCAGGACATTTTACGTCAGGTTGACCATATAGGGCAAAATATATATTGGAGGTAGTCTTCGGATGAAAACAGTTGTACTTATGACCATCCATATAGCAGAAGTAGCGATTAGATTTGGTAGCAATGCTGGAGGTCACATCATTTTCATTTTAGATCATGTATATCACAAGTCTTTTGCTGAAAACAGGACAGAGGTATACGTTCAAAAAGAGTTCAACAAGATTTTCAAGATGGCTGCCATAGTGGCTATATTGGACATCAGACAAAGGTCTGGACTAAAAGCCTTATGTTGATATGACTATCCATCCAGGTCAGTGATAAAACATTTAAAGACAGCCATCATGTCAGCCATACTGGTTGTCTGATTGGCATCAGTTTCATTGAAGAACAACTAAAATCAAAAGAGTCTTTAACTGAGAACCCCATTTCAATACATACATTCATTCTGGAGGAATAGCACTAAAACTATTTTCAAGATGGCCACTGTGGCAGCCATGTTTGTTTCAATATCAAATAGGCATAATTTTCATACAGACCAACCAAACAGAGCAACTTCTTTTAGTAAAAACCCTTTGTCATGATAAACATTCATTCAGGAGGAGTAGTGACAAGATTTTCAAGATCGGTGCTTTGGTGGCCATGGTGGCCATATTGAATATCAGATGGGCACAAAATATCAAACAAGGTCATTTGGAAAAATCCCACATCAATATGACCAATGATAGGGTTATTTCTTACCTCAGGTGCAAGTCATCAATAAAGTCTGGTAAACGCAGTAACAGATGAACACAAGGCAGGTATTTAAAAAATGGGCTACACACCTGCCTCTAGCACCAATGCTAAATCAAGGTAGTGATAAAAGTCTCAGGAGGTTACAATTTTGAAATACTTAGAATCTGGACAATATGTGCCTATAATTATTTCTAATTAATATTTATCGACAGTGACAAGTATTACAATCCAAGCAGTTGCAAATTTTCCGCATTTCCTCTTATCAACCTTATTTACAGCATTTTACATGGGGATAGTTTCTAAATATGTTCAACTGATAAACAGGAAATTGATAAATTCTCAATAAATGAGGTACTTGTAGGTGAACATTATTTCTGCTTATATGTATGCAATTGGATTCGCTACCAAATACCACAAGGACTGTGTGCACATTAGCACAGTTCTATAAAACAAATAGGAAGACCTAACAAGTAAATCGAAATGAAGATCATTTACCTTAGCCGATTTCAGTTTCTTTCCAGCTTGGGATGCATCCCCTTCTCTCTATAATGAAAAAATTTTGCTTTACAAAATAGACATTCCATCAAATGGTGTACAGCACAAATATGACATTTGTTGAAAACACTCATAAGAACAAATCTACAATCCAAGTCCAATTCTCAAGTAAAATGGGTCATTTAATTTTGCTTTACTTTCACTTTTGGAAGAAAATTTATCTATCAAAACTTGTGGATACAATTTATTGTGATATATGGTGTTAGGCATAATGACATTTTCTCCACACGTGATAGGCAATTCATGGCCCCTAGTATAGTTGGTGGAGGAAGAACTTTTAAGGCGTTGGGACGAACTGTCAACCCACTGGAAGCTAGTGGCAAGCTTTCTCCCAAACATCAGGATGTGACTCAAACCTGCACAGATAGAGGTCAGATGCAAGTGATTGGTCGAAATGAGCACCATAGGCCACTCAGCTACTGGGGTCCCATTAGTCTAAAATATACTAACAGTGATACCCATTAGGAAGACAATGTTATGCTGACATTACCATATTATAATGAATTATTGATGTTGAAAAAGTATATGTTTCAAAAGTGGAAAGAAAGATCATGCTTAATTTTAGAAAGAAATTATGAAATCTGTACAGAATAAACTTACACTGCATGCAAAATAAGCAGAAAATATTGCAGCAGTTTTGAAGCATGTACATGTTGCCACATATTAAGACCAACTGCACAGCCTTTCCCAATATTGCATAATCATACATGCCATCCCCACAAGATGTACCAGTGTAATTATTGCTAATACAAGTGACAAAGAAGCATAATCTGATCACGCCCTCCCCAACTAATCTATACATTACATGCTATAATTACAGGAAACTGACACTGTTTTGCTTTGTTGTTTTGCTACTAACCTGGTTCTCCAGCTGTTAAAATTCTCATCAGAAATGGGCTAAATCCATGTGTATTAGTACCAGAATACAAACATATTGGCAAATTATTTATATACAAGACTTACTTTAACCAGATTAAATATCCAACTTTTGCTGAATGACAATTGACTCAATCTGAATGCTGTATTACAACACTTGTATTCTTTTAAATTTGTCATTTTCTGATCTGACATGTTTTGAAGTTTAAAAAGATAACTCAAACATTTTCAAGTTGTAACGTCACAGAGATTAAGCCAGTTTTGCTTAACATCCAGCATAATTTTTAAAAAAATATATAGACTGGTCTACTATACAGATATATTTAACAAAATGCATCTATGATAGGTTCCAATTTATTAAACTTGTCTGTTTTCATGGAAATGTGTCTTATACAGGTGCTAGAAATAGAAAATAAGTACATGTAAGTCTAGGATTGACCAATACTCTTCTATTTCTATTATTCTATTAAAATATTCTCAGATGTATATCATGTGTGGGATTAAAGAGATGATAAAAATGACATGACGATTTTTTTAAAAGTTTCTTTTTAATGTACCACAACGTGTAATCCACATACAGGTGATGCAAGACACGTTTAGGTGAATAAAAAAGCATAATGATTACATAATGGTTGGCATGTATGCATAATGTGCAGGATCTAGGAATTGTGTTCTGAGTAATCATTAGAACAAAGAACAAACCCTGATGGTACATTGTGTGATGGAAGATCACAGTCTATGCTGTTTGCATTTTCATAAGCCAGAATACACAGTACTAGAAGATTATAACAGAATTTATTATTTATCATAGAATTTAATACAGAATTTAGTATTTATAATACTAATGACTTGCTAACCCAACACATTCCAAGAAAATTCATTAACCCAGCTATTTTTAAAACATTTCATTTAACAGCATTGTATTCCTTTTAAATACGGTAGTTCTTTTCCTTGGATGCATTTGCTTTTTAGCTTCAAATATCTTCAGGTAACAAAGCTGAGGTTGGAAATCAGCATACAGCATCATAAATCACATGGACAATTTTTACTCGATATTCAAGTGTCTACTGAACGCAGATTATATACTTGTTATTTACCTTTTCATCTCACCCAGATTCATGAGGGTCATCAGAAACAATTTATTATTTTTTCACTTAGTTTTTATTATTTCAATATCATAAAATATACACTTGGTGATTAAATTTACTTCATATCCCCAAAAAACCAACTGGTCTACCATATTGGCTACTCTTGTTTTTACTCCAGTCTGCTGTGAAAGTTGCTGGCATCTAACATGTGGACCAGTGGCACTTTTGCTTGTGGCTCATAGGATCTAACCATTCATTATAATGTTTAGAACTATTTACTTATAACATTGCAAAGTGTGTGTAAATGTTTAAAACTTGCAGTATACTTAAATCAGACTTTCATACACACAATATCCCTTAAATCAGAAACGCTTTAATGGCACCCCATTTTGCATAATCACAGACCCTGCCATACACTCCATGTTACATAAATACTTTCACACATGCAATGTCACTTAAATTAGAGACACCTTCCTACACTTCATGTCACTTAATTCAGACAATTTCCTAACCTTCATGTCGCTTAAATCAGAAACCTTCCTACACTTCACGTCACTTAAATCAGAGACACCTTCCTACTCTTCTGGTCAGTTAAATCAGACAATTTCCTACCCTTTATGTCACTTCAATCAGACAACTTCCTACCCTTCATGTCACTTCAATCAGACAACTTCCTACCCTTCATGTCACTTCAATCAGACAACTTCCTACCCTTCATGTCACTTCAATCAGACAACTCTGTACCCTTCATGTCACTTCAATCAGACACCTTGCCCTTCATGTCACTTAAATGAACTTCCTACACCCTGTATCACAACATACAATTCAGATACTTGCCAAGTGGCAAGACTACAGATACATGGTGCAGTCACTCAGTTCTGTCACAGCCAACTCATGCTTACAATTTATTTAGCTTGTGTGCTGCAATCATCTCAAGGATTTAGTTTGGTGGTTTGGTTTAGTTGTATGATGCAAAAGGACAAGGTTTTTCTGCAGTAAGGCAATTAGAGTAAAGTGCCTTGCCCACCAACACCATGGTAGCAAACCTGGACTTGTCCAGTGATAAGATTCAAACCTGCATTTTTTGGGTCAAGAGCCAAAAGCATGCTGACCAACCACTTTAATAATCACCCGTATTTTATATATGACCTGCATCACAGTTGATGCATCTTCTGCAACAGAATTAAGCACAATGATACAGGTGAAGAAATAATCATTCATTCCTAAACTAAGCAAGTCTATTGCATGCTAATTAACCATTAAAAACATACAGATGGGGATTAACTGGATATTAAACTAAAAAATTCACTTATAATCTAGTCATCACTGGTTTACAACCAAAGAAAAGTCACTTTCTGCATTTCCATGTCCGTTTTGAACAGTTTATAAGGTGATGAAACAGAATATCCTTCAATTTAAATGACAGGTGGTCATCGCTGTGGACGACCTTTGTACTAGAAAATAAAATAATTGTAATACTGGTACCATTGTAATATTAATTTTCTTTTTAGCTTTGTGAATAAATAAATGTATCAAAAGTAATAGGAAATGAATAACAATTGGCCCTCGTTAAAAGTTAATGTTTTCACCCACAATATATAATATTTTATTAGAAACATCCTATTTGGAAGTTATTACACAGGTACCTTTGTAATGGCAAACAGTTGTACCAACATTCTCAAGATTAATGCAACTACCTTCTAGAAATTCTGTATCTCATCTATTAACTGAAATCTGGCTGCTAATAAACAACTGCTGAAACCCCTGAAGCTTTAGAAGATGTTAGTAATGAAATTGACTACTGGGCCAATGTATAGACTTAGTGGACACAGTTTCCTGGAATTCTTATGTACAACATGACAGGTTGTACATTTTGATGTCTCCCTCTGACTGCCCCAACAACTTAGCAAGTTTCAAGGTCTTGTGGAGTCATCTCAAATACGAGTGGCTGTCAAGATAAAATGACGCAGAATCTGCCAGCACATTATGTGACAGCAGATCTGGATCTGTGTTTGCAGCTGGATCCGACTTGTATGTGAACCTACAAGGCAATTAGCATCAATTCTTCGTTATAGGCAAATTATAAATGCAGACTAAAATTATTCCAAGTTTAGAAGCAACCACAGGGATGGCATGAAGAACTGAACCCAGCGATTGTAGCATTTCAGTCCAAAAGGTTTCCACATTTGAAACAAATGAGAGCATTTTCATGTTAAACTAACAACTAGTATACCTGGGTAAACATATTCTCCCATCCTCCCAACAACATGCATATTAGTGGAAATGAATGATTACAAGGTTTTGTTTTTTTTTAATTTCTGTTAATTCTAAAATTGAAACAAACTGTTGCCATCTCAGAAAACAAAATATAACATTCCAGTACATGCAATCTGTATGAAAGCATGAATATATTTTGTATGTGACATGATTGTGACGGACTTGAAGCATTGTTCTAAATGATCCAACATGACCTTTTCTGTACATGACAAATTGTTGGCCAATTCATTTACTCACTCCCCAGTGTCATAAACAAATGGCAATTGGTCACAGAACAAATGACCACTGGACAGTTTATGATGGCTGGTGCCAGGATTACACTTTCTAACCACAATTAATGTGATAGGACATAAAATCTGTCCAACTCTGTCCTCTGGACAAGTCTATCATCATCATCACACTGAATAATGACCAATCTGAAGAGGCGACTAGAACTATCCATCATTCTCCACAGTTTAGAGCAGAAATATCTCCAGATCCTGCTTTCATTAAGACATCTAAAATGTAAACTAACACTCAACCAAAATTTTTAACAGGAATCATCTGTAACTACAACAGAACCTTTCAACTGGAACTAAGTACAAGACAGTGATTTCTACAGAACTTTTGTTTTTGAACTGACCAAACATTTATATTGTGACAGTGATCTGAACGTAGATTGTATATACTGAAAAAGTGCCATGGTGGTACTGAACTAAAGTGGGGTAAAAGAGGTCAGCATAGAAATTTCAGTAAAAATATCCAGGAAACAGTATATATTAAATATAGTTTATGTTAAATGCAGCCTATGGCACAGTGACAACTTCCAATTCCCCAATGAAACTACTATAGCACAATGTCAATGGGTTCAAAAATAAAGAAAAAGTAACAATTTCCTGTGGCAAAATAATACACATGCCAGTATTTAAAAACCCTACCCCAGCCAAAAACAAAAAAAATGGAAAAAGTTGTATTTATAAATAAATATTGCAAATGAAAAGGTTCACATCCCCAAAACTTCAGAATTTTAGAACGTCTAAAATTCGCTATAATGACATGAAATGTACATGCGAATACAACTATGGATGCCAAATTTATAATCTATCTTGAGTGGTTCAGCTTCATTGTGCTAACAAGGTTTATACCCAAAACGTGAAGCCCAAAAATTTTAAATGTTTAGAAACAAAATAAAAACTGGTGAAAAGTCTGAAAATCTTACTTGAGACCACGACAGGCTTGAAGTGAAATGTTTGTTTGCTATTGTACTAAATGATGTACAGCAGCAAACCAATATGACCCAATATGTTATTTCTATATGATATAAATTAGGTATTTAAAGCTGCATAGCATGTTAACAAATCTGTTCCAACAAGTAGTCTAAAATGATTACATTTATCTCCTTATTATGTAATGACTGATGCAATTCCTTTGTGAAAAAGGATCAACAGAACTTTTCCCTATGATGTTCTGCTAGATTATTAATACCAAATTCAGTTCAGTCTCGATGCCAAAAATTACAATATTTTTACCGAGTTAGCTTATACCCAAAACTTTTATTTCAATCTTTGAATTCACATTACTTTAAATCGGCCAATTGATATACCTCTGAAGTGTTAATCATGAGTATTGATGACAGGATTTTAAAACTTGGGTTGAACTGCTTTCTGAAAGCTCGGATGGAATGGCATATTTAAAGCGTGTTGGTTTAAGTAGCAAATTTATTTTGTACAGTTTATATAGAAGATTTTAAAGAGGAGCACACTTGGGTTTTGAAGATTATTCAATAAATTTATGTTTGTTTTCTATGCATCTAAACTTCAGGCATTAATCCTAAATCGTGATTGCTTTCATTGTGCAAAACAATAAATCCATACAATAATCCCCCTTATCTAAAGTTTGCATAAACAGGAAAATCTTCTAACACATTAAAGCTATCATCTCTGTTTTTCTTGATAAAATTCTGATCTAAGAATACAAGAGCTTGGTCCATCATCAGTTGTCATCGTATATTCCATACGTCTTAATCAAAACATCCATATATATATAAAAAAATATACTACTTTTATCTTCATACTTTTTAAGAAATGTTTGTTATTCTTCAGTTTTCTTTGAAATTTTTGTAGCTTGAACAGACATTCATATTTGGGAGATCTGGTATAAAATCATCTCTACCATCCCAATATTATTGCTGCATTTTTTATTGTTACCATAGTAACCGAAATATTTGGTATAAATTTCAACAAATTAAATGTTAGACAAAACTACAATTTTACACTTTCAATTTTTTAAGACCATGTGAGTACATTCTAGAAAAATATAAGCACAGAATATACAGCCAAAACTTTAATGATTTTAATTGTTCCATCTTAACACTAACAAAAAACCTGTTGTGCCTATATTTGGTGAACTTGAACAATTCAAGCTCGAGAATTAGAATATCTTGTGTTTTTCAGTCATAAATTGAAAAAATTGAAACCTCAACTGATTCAGCAAAAAAGTAGTTAGCTTAATATAAATAAATAAAAAAAATAATTGTCATGGTTTTACACATTCTAGACTGGATTTGGTTACCATGGCAACCAACCATTTCATTCCCAACATGCTGTATACCCAATACAGTGTCTGCAACAAACTTCCCACTGTAAAGAAAATTGTGATTGCACAAGTAAACTCAAAATGGATGCCAAATTATTGAAATAATAAATAAATCCTGTGCAAATCAGAAGTTAAAACTCCAGACTAATGTGCAGTAAAGGGTTAAAGGTTTATTTTAATTAGAACTGCCCAAATTTGACCCAGTGAGCAATCTTGAGATGTTGTAGCAGATAATCAGCAATCTAAATCAATCCACCAGATGGAAACAAAAATCTTTGTAGACTTGATAAGAGTTGTATTAACACTGATATCCCAATGCAGACAAAGGACAATTTCCATCATGAGGAAAATTAAGGCAAACTCCTGAGTAAACCTATATCCAGTAACAATACATCTCCCAAGTGTTATGATCATCAATGACGAGGACTGCCATAAATATAATCCAGACAATGGTTTCCTAAGAGATGCTAAAAATGATTGTTACATTCAAGGAGATTATGAATGGCAACAAGTTACTGTGAAAGGACTGATGTGACGAGATGATGGGCATATTTTAATATTAAAAAAATTTGTTCAATAGGTGCAATTTTTGTCCATTAGAGTGCTAAAAATCAGGCAAATGAAAATTCTTTTGAAGTCAAAACTCCTCACCTAATTTTGCAAATTTCCTAATCTGTCCTAATCTGACCTCTGTTTCACAACATGTATGGATCTGCACCCTTTATTATTCAGAACCATTTAAATATTGCAAGAAATATTTTAGCAAAACCCCACATCAATGCCAGCATTCATACAAGATAGCAAGAATTTCAAGCTGGCCATTTTGGTGCCATGTTGGCGGTCAGATGAGCACCATTTTCATTTAGAACCATCTGCATCCTGATGTAATAGTGTTTTACTGAAAACCACGTCATTCAGGAGAAGTGGGCATAAAAATTTTCTGGATGGCCACCAAGGCAGTCATTTTGGGGTCAGATAAGCATTTTAATATACAAGTATACATGAAAACCTGAAAACCTTATTATAAGAATGGTTTGAATCCATTGTGTTATTTAATGAATCCAGGGAGTGACATTATGTTATGCAATAAATCATGAAATACTGAAACAAGTTAAGAAAGAAAATGTTGCATGCATATCATCTAGCTTTTACAAGATATGGGATAGTGTGCAAAATAATGGGTTTCAATGATGCAGTTAACTTAAAACTGATGCATATTAAATATGAATACCTTGGAACACAGTATTTGCTTAATTAATGCAATTTTTATTTGTAGAGAATCATGCAATGTCAGAACACCATTTTCATAAAAAACCAGATAAATCTTTATGTAAAAGTATTCTACTGAAAACCGTGTCATTCAGCAGAAGCATGCACACAAGAAATTTGCATCTGAATAACATTAGTAAAGTACACATGTACTACAAATTCAGTCTTAGTGCATTTTTAACGGTGAATCCTTAGTATTTCCCTCAAAGAATTGTTGTATCTTTCAACCACAGATAATAATGTGTCTAAATTAGTGGGGATTTGGATCTCCACTGTGCTCAATCATGATCCATGCTCAGGGTGTCCTGATCTTGTGCAGTACATGTTGAATCAACCTGAAGGGTGGGAATGCATAAGCGGACAAATGATCCCAGTTCAGGCTGAAGGCATCCACTGCCCAGGCTGCCTGGTCTGGGACTGGGGAGAGGTCAAATGGGAGCTTGTTGAGTTTTGTTGCAAACATGTCCACAAGAAATGTCTCCCATATCATGAACAGAGACTCTGCAACTGCTGTAGAGACCCTTGTGTTAGGTCTACCTTGCTCGTTATGGACAGACTTGTTGGCAAAAACTTTTTTTCCTGGAATATGAAGACTTCTGCTCAGTGTAGAAGGTTCCAGACCTCTACACAGAGAGGAGAACCATCGACTATCTCCTTGTCATCTGATGCATGCAACCAATCAGGTGTTGTCTGAGAAGACCATAATGCATGCCCAGGTGTTTTCTGAAGACCACGATGCATGCCCAGGTGTTGTCTGAGAAGACCATGATGCATGCCCAGGTGTTGTCCAAGAAGACCATGATGCATGCCCATGAGTTGTCTGAGAAGACCACGATGCATGCCCCGGAGTTGTCTGAGAAGACCACAATGCATGCCCAGGTGTTGTCTGAGAAGACCACAATGCATGCCCAGGTGTTGTCTGAGAAGACCACGATGTATGCCCAGGAGTTGTCTGAGAAGACCACAATGCATGCCCAGGAGTAGTCTGAGAAGACCACAATGCATGCCCAGGTGTTGTCTGAAGACCATGATGCATTCTCTGGTGTTGCCTGAGAAGACCCTGATGCAATGCCTTTCAATACACCCTTATATGGTGGAAAACCCGGCTTTCAATTCTAAACTGTTGATGTGGAGAGTGTCTTCCCATGACCAATGGACATGGAGATGTTCTCTCTCTGATTCTAAACGAGTCCCCACCCCCCAACTTGAGAGGAACTCCACTCAGAAACTTGTCTTGATTGTACCACTACATGAAGTGGGATTCAAAGGTTGATTTTGAGAAATTTGATCCGACAGAGCATCCTCGCATGATTTCCAGACCGCCAAAAAGAGGAATTGAAATAATCTTGATCTGTAATGTCCTTAAAGTTCCATGATTTTGTGTATCCCTTCTGGGGAAAATCAGAAAGGAAATGAAATTCCTTCCTATATACATGAAATCCTGAGAAGGAAAGATTGGATTTCTCTAGGTTTGGAATCCATCCTATCCAAGTCACTACAGACTAACAGACTGTGCAATTTAAATGGGACTATTTGCTCTGTAGCAGCCAGTCATCAAATACTGGATTAGAAGGAATCTCTAAGTGCACAGCTATTACTTCTATGACTGGTGAAGACAAGGTACTGAGGCAAGACAAAGGCATGGCATGGAATTAAAATACTTTCTGTGCAATAGAAACGGTTATCGTAATAATGTTATCCCAATCTGTACATGTTGGGTGGACATGCATATTTTGAAATTCTAACAATATAATTTTGCACGTTTGGGCCCTTCACTTTGATTTGTTGTGCTGACTTCCAAAAGTCAATCCAATATATGTGCAAGTCAGTTAACACGTCTTTTCATAAAACTTAAGTGTCCCTGTCCATTGTCGAACTCAGTTTCACAGGCTATTAGCTCTTGAATGTAGTCTTCAATTCCATATGCCTAAATGGGTTTGAAAAACCCAGAGAACTTTGAAAGTTTGACAAGTATAGATATGTGGAATATAAATGTACATGATAGTAGAACCATATGTTTAATTTAAACTAAAGGGTGAAAGGATTATTCAATCAACTTTCATTTAAAAAAATTTTAAATGGTAACATTACCAATTAGGGTAAATTTCATAATGTGATTACCAGTAAATTAGATTAACTTGACAAACACTGGAATTCAAATTGTGCTTTAATACAAATATCTGTTTAGAGTTCCACATTTTTTCCCATAAAGTTTGCCATTATTATTTGCACTGCATACTATTCTTTATTAGCATTGGAATTGCTAATCCTTTCACCAGGCATAATACAATTTACCAATATCATATTTTAAACATCCCTACATAGATGTCCCAGAACTATGTTATCGACAGCAACTACTAAAGCTCAGACTTTTTAAAAAAAGTCAACAGATCTTTGTTGTTCTTTGCAAATAACCATTAAAACAAAAAAATACAAAAAACCATAAGAAACTGCCAGGACCAACTATGGAAGCATTCAGTTGAGAGGTCCACTTTAAATAATTAAAAATTTCCTGAAAATCTTTAAGAAAAAAATGCATCATGGTGCAGTATCAGTAGCTATGCTGTGACTCTGTTCAATCTTCTTTCAAGTCAATATTAATACCAACAGGTTTCCTTTATACATTTACTCTTCAATTCCTGGTAAAAGCTTATAGAGACTTTGCCAAATAAATTTCAGTAAAAAAAGACTTAACCTTCATTAATGGTAGGTTAAACATCAGTGTATGTCCATTTGGAGAGAACACTTCAGAGCTCTCAAGTACAGACCTTTGAAGATGACCCCCCACCTTACACACTCGCATCATAGATCAAATGGACAACACAAGTACAAGACATAATCAAACACTGGCGCATGACTCAGTGGGTTCAGATTATCCCAACGTGCTCATGGGGAGGGTAGTTAAACATGACCCATTCAATGTTGAGCCCTTTCACGCCTCTTATAGCAGGAGCTAAGCTACAAAAACATACACTTAATGAAAAATGGATTACCATGCAAGTCCCCTTGAAGGTAGACACAAAATGCCATGATTACATTTACCACAGAACCCAACCAGTGAACATATGTACAATTATATTTCAAATTATAATGCCCAAACTAGTCCTTTTCAAGACATTTTGAAAAGCTGCAATTTAAGTCCATGTCACTGTGCCTGTATCCACGCCAACTCTAATTTTGCTTGGTAATGTTGTTGATATTGTGTAAACACAACAATCCAGGATGAGGGATTATTGGTTTCATTATAATAAATCTAATCATACTCATGAATCCTCTCGCCTTCTAGCAACTTCACCATTCAAGATTAACATTTTTCAATTATTCCTTGTGCTCCATATTATTAACAAGAGAACCACAAATGACAAATGACACCTTGCCAACACTAGGTTAGTTGCTTCAATATATTCTCTATATACTTGGAATATGTATACGGTGCATGTAATTGACTTGTACTTTACCAAGTACTAAGATGTTATTATCTAAGTTATGTCTGTACAATATATTAGACCAGTGTTGATATGCAAACTACCTACACAAGTTGAAGGGATGATGCACACCTATTTATCAGCCGTTAAATATATACAGTAAAACCTAACTTGAAAGACCAATCCTTCTGCCAAAACAATGTGGTCTCTTAAGACAGGTGGTCTCTCCTAACAGGTCACAACACTATATAATCAATAAATCTCTGCATTGAGAATATGACCCCTCAAGACGGGGATTTGGATGCACAAAAAAAATCCAACATTTAAGTTTAAGTCTAAAAACTGGGTTTTTGAGCATAGTGGATCATAATGATCAAATCTGGTTAAAACCATTTATCAGACTTCAATCTTCAAAAGCCACAGATGAACAAGCTGCATCCTTTGGTGAAAGTTCTCCCCCAAAACAGTTACAAGAACTCGAGTTGTGTGGAAATGTTTTTAATAGGTCACCTTAACCTTAAAGCTATTGATTCCTTTAAGAGAAAAAAAAACAAAAGTTTCAAATTATTATTATTATCACGTGCAATGCATGCTCAGCCATTTAACATTGTCATCATCAACATGGTGCAGAGCCTGCAGTCTGCTGGGGAACTTTGTCAGTGGACAGTTGTTAACAATGTGCGACATGGTCTGTAGAGCTCCACAGCAACAGAAGAGTCAGTGGCCTGGCCCCATCGGTCAAGGTTGACTGCACAACAACCCTGTCTTGTCTTAAAGCAGTTCAGTGTGGTCCACAGATGACGTGGAAGGTTGAAACCAGGAGAGCAGACAGATGGCTCAGCTACGAGGGAGTGGTGTACAATATCTGTTGAGGACCACTTGACACTCCATGCCAAAACAGCTGTCATATCCTCTGGCAACAAACATAACCAGATTGGGCGTCTCGAAGTCAAGCAGAATGTTGGATGTATGGTGATGTCCATGTACAGTGAAAGTTTCTCACTGGCATAGGCCTTAGCCAACACTTTTGTGGTTGCTTCCTGGCAATGCAGATGTGGAGGAGGAATGTTGCCAAGTACCAACAGCCATGGTAATGGAGTAGGATGTAGTGTTCCAGAGATTACGAACATTGTTGTGTTGAACTGGACATCAATTAACTTGTAAACCTCAAGCTATTGTACAGAAATACTGTACAAAGGCATAATCTGTTCAAGCTTTTTGAAAATCCAACAACTGAAACACTATCAAGTTATTGTCTGGAATGAGAAAACACTTGTTAGCAACAGCAACCTTGACCTTGAAAGTACTGGTCCCAACCTATCTTTTTTTCTTTGGCTCAGAGGACTACATCTATAATGTTTTCTTGAAATCCATATTCCAGAACTGAATGAAATGTGCAAAAACCTAAACAGGACACCCATGTGCCAAATCCCCAGAACAGACAACAGTGTCACAACTTGTGTTGATGGGATATAAAAATGCGCAAGTATTCAAAATGAAAAGTACTTTTCTAAGGGAGCTTTCATACAAGCTCCATCACTGAACTGCAGTTCTCGGATATAACATGCATTTGCACTTTTAAAAAAAAAAAAAACATCCTTGAAAATTTATAGCTTTCATTTGCAATGAAAGTATTAGGTCTAATAAATTTACACCATTGCATAAAGCAGGAACAAAAGATGACGTAAACAACTACAGACCCATCTCTATCCTTCCTTGTGTCTCCAAATTACTAGAAAAACATATACATAATTCTTTTCTCAACTATTTGAACACTTATGATCTTATTCATGATAATCAGTCTGGCTTTCGACAGAATCACTCCTGTGAAACTGCACTTGTATCTTTGATTGTTAAATGGCTGAAAGCATTAGATCAAGGAGAAATTGTAGGCACTATTGTGGTTGATTTTCGTAAAGCTTTTGATCTTGTAGACCATGAAATTTTGCTTGAAAAACTAAAAATCTATCAATGCAGTGAAAACTCCCTAAACTGGTTTACTTCTTAACCGATAGAGTGCAAAAAGTATCTTTAAATGGTCAACTTTCTGAAAGTAAAAATATTAATTGTGGAGTACCACAGGGCTCTATCCTTGGACCTCTGTTATTCATTCTATTTATCAATGACTTACCTCTTAAGATTGGAACTTCAATTTCTTCCACTGACCTCTGTGCAGATGATACTACACTGAGATGGGTAAAACCAAAACGGTACTTGAAAATAACTTACAAGATGCTCTCAAAAGACTTCAAGTATGATGCAAGGAAAACAGTATGATCATAAATACAGAAAAAACGAAAGCCCTACTGTTACAACGCAATAAAAATGAGCAAGGCTAGATGGCGATGAACTCCAGGTTCTATTTGACAATGTGGGCCTTAATATGACCTCTCAGGATAAAATTCTTGGTGTATTCGTAGATAACAATCTTACTTGGTCTATTCATATTAAACACATTTCAAAAAATTCTTATCTTTCGCTACTGAGGAAAATCAAAACATACATTCCTTTTCAGTATAGGGTCATCTTTTGTAAAAGTTATATTCAGCCATATCTGGATTATTGGAATGTAATTTGGGGTAATACCTCTAATTCAAACATAACAACACTTTTAAGACTCCAGAAGAGGGTTTGCCATTTAATTCTAGATCAATGTATAGACAATTTCCAGGATGCAATGAATAATATAAAGGTTTTAACAATACATGAAAGAATATTTCTTAGAAAGGCCAAATTGATGTATAAAGTATCCAGAAAAGCCATTCCTGTCTCTCTAAGCAATATCTTTCACCAAAGAGATGCTGATGGTACTCCAAATTTAAGGTCCATAAGTAGTAAAAATTACATTATACCAAGGCCAAAGAAGGAATTGTTTAAAAACGTTTTCAATATACTGGTCCACTAGTGTGAAACATTCCCAGTGACATAAGGCAGGCTCCTAGCATTTCTTCTTTTCATAATGTCTCAAATGGATGAAATCTTTAAAAAATTGAACAGTTCTAGTACAATAAATACCGCCTGCTTTTCTGTAATTCTGCATCATTTTCAGTTTAATTTTTCAATGCAGGATGATATTTTATATTTTATACATGTTTATGTTTTCACAGATGCCTGTGCATGTGTTCCAGGTTTGATACTTTGACTTTTAAAATCACTTTATTTAGTGTCAAGCCAGATTCTTCAGGTCATGTTGTATATACTGTATATATTGTACATAACAGAAGGCCTCAAGGTAGATTAGTTCTGTAACTAGTTGAGTTACCTTCTGTAAAAAAGTCCTTATTAATATTATAAAAGAACTTTGTCTAATGACAAGTGAAATTGTGCTAATCAAATTGAAGCAACATTTATTATGCTTAGAAAATGAATGTTGATATCTTCCCAAGGAAACTTGTATATTTGAGGAATCGGTCATGAGAAATATCTTGCAGAACAACTAATGAATATTTAGTTGAGAAGGACTATAACTCTGTCAAACAATGCTGGAAAATGATATCAATTCCAATTACACACACTGGACAATAGAAACTTAGCTTAGGAGAAGCATGACAAGATTTATCAAGATGGCCACCAAACTGGACATTTTGGGACTCGGATTTGCAATAATTTTCATTTGGGAGCTACGAAACATCACAAGTTTTCTGGTGAAAACAAATTGTCAATAGGACTTCTGTTCATGGGAAAAAGCGGTAACAAGATTTCCATGATGACTGTTGTGGTGGCCATATTGGATACGGATCAGCATCTTTTTCGTTTAGGACCAACAAGTTATATGAAACCCTTTAATGGAAACAACACCCTGATATGTATTCAGGAAAAGGAGCCATAACAAGATCTTCAAGATGATGGCTGAAACAGCACTTTTTCATTTAGGACCTACTGGATCATTGCATGAAGGTGCTTGTAAAATTTCATGACAATCCTTGCAGTAGTTCAGGAGTGGTAATAAACTTGTTCTCACAGATGACAAAAGGCCATTTTGTAATTTCTTTTGATCCATGAACAGTAGAACTAAAACTCACTTAAATTTTGTGTTGTCACAAGTTGCAAATATAAAAAGGTCTTGCAAAAGTGGGATTTTGAAATCACAGCTATACTAATTTAAATGATTTATGAAAATTTAGCAGTACAAAAATAATTTCAAAAGGACAGTTTTGTTTCTTGGATAACATTTATGGATTGAAGTATTGTTACATTAATCAGATTACCACTTATACTGGCCAAACCTACAAATAGATATAATAATCATACTTTTAACACTATTATTATATAGACATTTAACAAGTTTATTGCAGACTAAACATCGAAAATTAATATAGAATTACTGATGAAGACACTAGCTCATTGAAGTTTACCTTTTCAACATAACCCATTGAGGAATTGGCAACTAATATGTACAAAAAAGGATACAGCTCACCAGTGCTTGTGTGTCCGATTTGGATTTTTAATGTAGCTTTAAAAAAATTTCAGTCATATCGCTATGATGTCTGCAGTGTGGCAGTTTATAATGATGTCTAGCACTGGGGCATCATGCCACAGGCATGTAGCATGATGTCTCACCTAGTCACATTATCCTGACATTAGGCTGACCAGTCCCAACCCTACCTCTTAATGCTGAATGCCTAGCGAGGCAGCTGTTAGTACCATTTTTATAAGCCTTTGGTATGACTTGGCCAGGTTCGAACCAGTGACCTGCATCTGAGGTGGATGCTCTAACCACTAGGCCATCGGAGCAGTCATACAGCTCACCAGAAAGAAAATCATTTCCTCAGTTTTTCAGTTTTAAAGAATCTTATAAACAAAACCACAACAATTAAACACTTGTAACAATTTTTAGGACATCAAAGCATCTGCCGCTATGGGACTGGTGTCTTTCCATAAATAACCAAAATAGGGACAATAGCTCGAGGTAAATTAATGACTGCATCCACACAAATACATCCATTTTTCTTTTAAAAAATATGATTAATTATACCCAAGGCTTTGTGTAATTTAGGCAAAGTATAATGTACCAATAAAAGGCTGTGCAATGTTTGTCCGTTTTGTTTTTTGTTTTTTTTTTACACATTTCTATACATTTGTTTCAATATTGTTTCTTGAGGCAAGATCATTTTCAAGCTTCAAATTATATGCCACCATTTAAAAAATATGCTAGTTTAATTAATAAATTACTAATTAAACAAAATCTTTCAACTGGCAATGCTAATGCAGAAAACTGCAATGTAATCCAAATGTCTGATGCATGATGGTGAGATTGTTGGAATGTCTTGTTGCACTTGATAGATGTAAAATATTGCTTTCACAACAAACATCAACTTTCTAAAATGCTTTCAAAATCTAAGCTAAATATATTTTTTGGTTAGGAAAAAAAATAGCTCAGGTAATCAGCAAGGTCACAGGCATTTGGGGGTGGGATAGTCAACTCACCTGAATGAATTCAGATGTTTGCCATGATACCATTCATTGTACTTGGTTTTAAAAAATTGTGTGCGAGATTTGGATTTGCAACAGTTTTAACAGTTTTGCAGTCATGTTGCTACAATGTCTGCAGTGTGGCATTTTATAGTAATGTCTACACTGGGGCATCATGCCGCAGACATGGGGCATCATGTCCCACCCAGTCACATTATCCTGACACCAGGCCGACCAGTCCTAACACTAACCTCTTAATGCCGAGTACCTAGCAAGGCAGCTGTTAGTACCAAATTTATAAGTCTTTGGAATGACTCGGTCAGGGTTCAATCCCACGACCTCCTACATCCGAGGCGGATGCTCCAACAACTAGGCCACTGGAGCAGTTTAAGAAAATCAAAAGCATCCAATGATCAATTTACCTTACTCGTCCTCCAGTAATGTCCCCTAGAAGGCATTCACACTAAAATACAGGTCTAAAAGACTGACTGAAATTTTCACCTAAATTGATTTACATGTATAGTAAGAAAAATATAAATCAAAAATAAAAATATCAAGGTACTGGCAACAGTTGATTTCATGATTTTTCTTTAAACTCAACAATGTTGACAAACTGAGCAAATGAAAATAATCCTCTTGCCCATCAAAACATGTGAAATACATAACGTTTGCAAGTTAGGGATCTTTAAGTACAACTATTGGCATCAGGAGGTCTGCAATTTTTTTAAAGCTGAGAAAACATCCTCATATTTGAAAAGGTTTGGAACTACTGCATTAGATGCTTTAGCTTTCAACCAAATGCAATGTAGACCAAATTCCAAGGGGAAACAACTCATTTCTAATGGACTGTCTTGGCTCCATGTGCCCATGTTTAAGGCAGAAATATCCAAGGTTTGACAAGTTAGTATGATTATGAGTTGCAATATTTTATTGAACATGCACCTCTCTCGGATTAAAGCAAATCCTTCACACCTAAGGCTTTTAATTTCAAGTTATTGCTAAAATTCTCACAGATCACATGAATTTAAGCCCATTAAGTATCATATGTCTGCCTACATACTGGGCTGTACAAAAAATACACCTGTAACAATTTAATTCTGCACCCGTCTGCAATTGACATCATTAGTCCAATAAAACTCTTGTAACTAAAAGTCAACCTGCCCTATGTACACCAATACACCAGACAGTATTGCACTTTGTAACTGAAAGTCCATCTGACCCATGTACACCAGTACACCAGACAGTATTGCACTTTGTAACTGAAAGTCCACCTGACCCATGTACACCAATACACCAGACAGTATTGCACTGAGGTGTCAGTTTGCCACTTTGACTAATCAGGCACAATTTTTTACTGTTTGGTTCTGGATAGATTTGCATTTAAAGGACACCTTAGGAAATAAACACAGTGGTAAAATGGTCAAAGGGAAGCAACATCAGTCATCAAAAAGTTTTAAATTCTTAAGTTATTTCCCTTTTCCTGCTTGGCAATTGGATAGTTTGTCTTTCCCTTGATTAGTGTTTCCATTTTATATTGGTTAACATAGAACTGAAATCTATGGAGGGTTGAAAAGGATATTGTAAAACTGTTCGAAAGAAACAAGCTAAATTCATCTCCTTAACACAATGGAAAGGAATGAAAATGTGACAATAAACAAGGGTGAGAAATCATAATAGAATATATTTGCGAGGTGAATGGTAAATGGATCTGAGGAGCAAATGTTTCAGCAAGGACAACTTTTCAACAGTATTTAAAAATTGAGGAAAAAATACAACTTTCTACTGCTTTTTTTTGTGTTACCCAGACAACTTCTATATTTCTGAAAATTTTAGTACCAGTTCATGACGCCTTGTTCAGTGGACATCAGTATATACCTATGAAGTAAATCTTCATGGATGACTACCTCGTGTGCCCTCTCAATAACCAAATATGAACAATTTAATTACTAATTGGAGATTAGATTTATTAGCTTTATACTTGTATGAAGTAATATAGGTTTTGAAAGCTTGCTGACTAAACTATTAAAAAGTATGTAATCATAAATGTGAGCTTTCCTTCAAAGCAAGCTTAAAAAGGTAAAATCTACGGAAAAAGTTGATTCTCAAACATGTTGGTTATGACAAGCTGTTGGGTTGTTAAATTCTTTGCAATGAACCACAAATTTTAATGTACTGGCTTGGTGGGGGGGGGCCTACAAATCTTTCTGGTATTAGTCATTTCTGAACCTACTCTAGTCCACTGTGCTGACTCGCCAGCCCGACATTGGCCTTATGTTAATAACGAAAGGAAAGAGCAGTTGGCCATGAAATCTGAGTCAGTGGGATGCTTTCTTTTGAAATTTCTCATGTGCTATTGCGTCAATGTTCTGACAATAAATGTTGAAAGGCATCTCTTTTTAATCTTCATTCATATTTTATTGCACATCAACATTTGTCCAGTATTATCGACCTATAAACCAAGATGCTGTCAAATTCTGTTCAATATTATTTGTGTTGTTTTTTAAATGAAGTTGTGTAAATGTTTTTCTACTTTTAGTAAAGGCAGCCATATCTAATGATGGAAGGGCATCTTTGACAACTCTGAAAGGCATTCAAGGAACAGAACTTAGTCAAATTTGATTAAATTTTGTTAAACAGTTTTGTAGAATATCTTATGGATGGTTTTACTATGTTAAGTAATAAATGTATACTTGATTGCAGGTTTTGTATCATATGTATGAAAATGGGAGATCTTCATACCAGGAACCTATCTGTAAAGTATTTTCATATTCAATTTCATGGTTTTGAGGAAGTAGTTTTAACATTTTTCATTTTTCTATTTTTAGTTAACAGTGGCCATATAAATGGATTGGCATCATTTATACAAACTTGAAAGGTCGTCATGCATGGATGACATCCGTCAAACTGTTCAAATTATGTTCAGTGGTTTTTAAGAAGTCATTTTCGGTTATGTAATGGCGATTATATTTGATGACAGTCAAAGTTAACTGATTGAAAAGAATGTTGAAATTTCAATTTGTACTGAAAAACCAACATTGATAGATAATAGTTTAGCTGGATTTGTAATCAGTATCTGTGTCTATGTTAATTCTTTAATGAATGTAATGTAATGATATGTAATTTATAACACTTGTACATGTAACAGAATCAGGACATCAGATCAGTGATTTTAAACTTTTCATCAGTAGATTGACTTCTAAATCAGGATTTCTTAATAAATTCTATACATTTTAGGCAATTGAAAACAAAAGTGCATTTTTGGCCACAGTATTTACTGTTGTCACATTAAAATGAGCAATGCTCTGGAGGACTTGTACTTTTCTAGTTCACTGCCAAGATCCATTATAAAATCCACAAGCATTTTCCGTTTCCTTCACAAGGTTATGGCCTGGTGTTCATTGAAAACATTCACACTTAACAGAATGGCAATAGTTTTCTGTTACAGATTTAACCTAAGCAATGGTATCTGCATATGACAGGTGATAGCATTTCTTCCAACATTTTCTGTCCTAAAATCCACTTTGCATGAAACAAAGCAACTCTGGACATTTGCTACTCACCTGCACCAAACTGAACTATGATTTCCATGCACTGTTGAACTTTGTAATATTTGTTATTTGATGTTATTCAAACACTGGCACAAAAACACGTTTATGTTTTGACATGAATTTGCCCCAAAAAAGATTTGAGCTTCCCTTAAATATTCCTCATAAAACATCTTCAAAATAATTATTAAACAAGTCAAAAAACAAAAATGCTTATGCAAATGTTTCTGCCAAAATCATTTTTGGGTCTTTTTATTTCACCTGGCTGAATTTCAATTCAAAGACTCACCAGCCATGGTAGACCATCTTTGATCTTAAAACATCTCAATAAATATCCCACCTTTTGCTTAAATACTCCAAATTACAACAACAAGGTTATCAATTTACAGCTGGTTGTGTACATGTGTTGGTTGATGTGTAATAATTCTCAATCAGATTAGTACATTTCAACTATAAAACTGTATATGCAATAGATGGCCTTTAAAACTATGCAAATAGAAAGCCTTAAAGACTGCATATGCAACAGATGACCTTTAAAACTTATATGCAATAGACAGCCTTTAAAACTGTATATGCAACAGATGACCTTTAAAACTTGTATGCAATAGACAGCCTTTAAAACTGTATATGCAACAGATGACCTTTAAAACTTGTATGTGATAGACAGCCTTTAAAACTGTATATGCAACAGATGACGTTTAAAACTTGTATGTGACAGAGCCTTAAAGACTATATGCAATTGATGACCTTTAAAACTTGTATGCGATAGACAGCATCTAAAACTGTATATTTGATACACAGCCTTTAAAACTATTTTTGTCCTACCACCAGTAGAATCGTGTGCATGCATTTAGGTCCTGTATATGAATTATACTATTTTATATGATCACTTGTATCAAAAAAAAAAGAAAAAGGGCATTACTGGAGGAACAATTAACAACACAGTATAAGAATTAAGTTATTTTTACATTCTTTTCTTTGTTAGTTCCACATGCACTTATCAGAATTTAAAGACAAGCCCTTTGGTCCCCCCCCCCTAAATAGTGCTTTAGACCAAAGTAAAAGATTTGTTGAATGTCTTGTTGAATGAAGAAAAACAAGTTTCTTTGTGCAAGGGCATATTAGCCACTAATGGAATACCGGTACATGAAGTTAAAAATATCAGGTATATAGGTTCTATACACAGGATATTTTCTTTTCATTGTGTGGTACCCAAAAAATTCTAACGAGTGGCAAAGCCACAAGTTAAAATATGTAGTTTTTGGTATCACAAGATGAAATATCTGGTATTAATGTAGGAAAAGAAAATTTTCTTTTTTTTTTTTTTTACCAAACTTGCTCCAGAATCAAACGTATAGAAGATTAAACTCACTCTTCAGCATGAGACACTCACCCCCACCCACTTTTTCCTAAATTCATCTCACTTTCACAGTCTTGTCATATAAATATAGGTACTTAAGAAAGCAGGAGGATTGGGTTGACCTAATCTGTCCCATTAAATACTTTTTGTCATTTGGTAAACTATTTGACACGATCTGAAATCAATGCAAGTCGGATTCAGCATCAACGCATCGTAGTTGGTTTTTGTAGCGTTTGTCAAGGAAGTGATGAAAATAACTTCAGAGATGTGAATGGTATCTGGTAAAATTTCTCTATCAAAGATTAATTTCCATGTCTGAAATAAAAGGCAGTTATTATTTGTCCTAGCTCAAAAGGTACTCTTTTTGTTGAAGGTACAACTTTTGTAGGCACACACAATCAAGCATCACATGGCATGATGGGAAATATATTTTCACATGTGAAGGATATATTGTCACACGTGAAAATACAAGGATACATCTTTTTCACATGTGAAATATAGGAATGGAAAAAAATGAAAAATTTTGCCAATAAGTCTATTTCACACTTAAGTATATAATAAATCACTTTATTTTGACCAAACATTTTAATCCCTCTGCATCTGTTGAAATGACCTTTGTATTAATTTTGTAACAAAGAAAATCACAGCTAAGCAGTTGCTGGAATTGTATGTTAGAATTTCTCTATTTTCATTCTGAAATCATAGTGACACTACCATTTAATGGTTTTATATGTAAATCAATGCCCTTTCATCTGTTATGCATCAGATAGATGCTTGCATTCTCAATGAGACTTTATACACCCCATGTATAGTTGCATGTGAATGTACACATTTATAAAAACAAGGGGCTTGTGTTCCTCAGAGCAGGGATGTTATTTTACTATCAGACACAGGATAACAAGAAATAAATCAGAATTTAACATTCATGTTGTTGATGCTTACCTTAACTTTCTTCCCTTTGGATTTCTTCTTGTCACTGTAACAGAATAAGACCCAATTATATTTGAAGGGTATGACAGCTCTCCCTCCCTCCCTCATCTTTGCTCAATAATTAAGTCTAATATTATGATGCCAGTGACGTACCATAAACTTTATTGAAAGTAGTGATTAAATTGCCTTTAAAATGGAGCAATTTTCATCCACTTGCCTGCTTTCAATAAGAACTACTTTGAACTCTTAATGCACAAGGCAGTTCGGTTCTCTGGCATGTTAAGTTTCCATTCTGCAATACGGTAGACATCAGCACTAACAACATTCTCGCAATTTTTTGGTGTAGCTGGCTTAAAATTAAATTCAACAAGGCCAAGTCGATGCAGTGATATGCTACAGTACTGTAAAAGTAGTCAGCTGCAATGTTAAACTTTGTAAAAGAGGCCGACTGACAATGCCTTCTTTGTCCCATCGATTGCAACAAAAACTTGTCTACATGTGATTGCAATGATTTCTAGACTACAGTTTGCTTATAGTATTGAATTTGTCATTTAGAAAAGCTGGTCTGAAGAACTGACATCCATGCTATTTGTAGCAATTCGAAAAAGGTTGCTTTTTAAGTATAATTCTGTCAGTATCACAGCATAAAGTACATGTAACAGTTAAAATTACTGTAAGTACATGTTAGACATAATTGCATGTACAGTTAGACAAGTGAACAGTTAGACATACTGCAAGTTCATGTACAGTTAGGCAAACTAAGAAACACATGACAAGATCTTTATATTAAAATACAGAACAAAATTAGTTGAAATCTGATTTGTACCTTGAAATAAAAAATTCCATGTCCACAATAAAATTTTAATCCAGTTTTTCAATAAAAACAAAGACAACTTGACTAAATTATGTACAATGCTGAAACAAACTGTATATCATTTCACTTCAATTTCAATACAAATGAAATAAACAGGTTACAGTACAAGTGAACTGGCAACACAACAAGAGTGAAATAACTTGGTCCAAACATCTCTAACCTTGATCTTGTAAGAAGTTTACCAAATAAGCCTCTAGTTGGCTCTGACTTTTACGATTGCACGTACTTAGTACACATTATAAATTGCTTATTAAATAATAGTGAAGCACAAGATTAAGACATTATCTGGGACTAACAAGCTGTAATGAAAATAACTAGATTGGTGTTCGTAAAACACTCGTGCAAACACTGCAGACCAAACATCCTAGAGTTCAAGAGGCCAACATCTGCCCATTAGCCAAATGGAATGGAGGTCAAGAAATCTGGGTCAGCAAGTTGCTTTGTTGAATTTCTTCCACTGCTATTGATTGCACATGTTATGAAAACTATTCAAGTTTATTCTAGTTTTTACATCTTCATCCATTTTTGATGGTATATCAGCATCATTTATCGAATATGGAAGGGCCATCATACCAGGATGCTTCAAGTCAAAGTTGGTCAAATAATGTTAAACTTTTTGTGATACTGAGTAAATTTTTTCCCTATTTTAAGTGATGGATAGGCATCATTTCTACAAAGTCTGAAAGTCATTTATGCCAATATCCTTTCTGAAAAGTTTGCTCAATTCTATTTAGCATTTTGCAGAAGGTGTTTTTCTATTGTTAGCAATGGTGGCCTTTATTTGACAGTGGATTGGCATCATTACAAAACAGACCTTGTCAGGATATTTTCCATCAGATATGATCAAAATTCTGTTCAGTGATTTCGAAGATGTCATTTAAAAAAAAAAGATTTACATTTTTAGCAACAGTTGCCATATCTGTTGTTCAGCATCAGTTGTACAAGAATAAAATTCCTCTATGCCAGGATGATTTGCATAAAACATGGTCAAATTCAGTCCAGCAGTTTGAGAAATATTTTAAAGAGTTGTCCATTTTTAGTAATGGTGGCCATTTTTAGTAATGGTGGCCATCTTTTATGACAGAGCATCATTTTTACAAATTTCTATTTTTAGTCACATGCTTGTTTATTCAGTAAAAGTGGCCATATCTGAAGGTGGATTGACACAATTTGCACAAAACAAAGGTCTTCCTGGATACTTTTTACGGACTTTGATCTAATTCAGTCAAGTGGCTTTAAAGACTAGTTTAAAAAGATTCTACAATTTTTGATACATGTAATGGCAGCCAGATTTGATGGTGATAAGTATGATTTGTAAACATATTTAAGCCCTTCATGCCATGATGCTGTATGCCAAATTTGGTAAAAACTGGTACGCTGGAGTTGGTTGAGAAGTTTAAATTCACAATCATTCATCAGCATACACAACACAATATGGTCAGGTGTGCTAAAAATTCAAAACTAAACAAATGCAAAAATTTGCTTTAATGGCATGAAAATATAATTGTGTCATCTTTTTAAACATACAAATATGCATGTCAAACTTTGTTTACCTCACAAATTTTCCTAAATTCACTTGTGCTTGAATGCTCGAAGTTTTGACAAAGAGGTCCAAAAAGTTCAAAAAAGCGTTTTAAAAAAAAAATTGTTGAAATGGCCTTAAAATCATACAAGATAATCTAAGTGATTAAAAATTTATCAAATTGCATGCATCCACATCAGTCTTTGTCACTACAAAGGGAGAGGTTGAAATGGTTCAAATCCAACTCAGTCTTTGTCACAAAAAAGAGAGAAGTTGGAAGTCTTCAAAAATGTAAACATTTGAAAAATCCCTGGAACAACCTGAAAATGTATTTTGGGGGTGGGGTAGAAACAAAGTTCAAAATGTTAAATACCTGCCAGCTACTATTGCATTGCCTTCCTTTTCTAGGATTCCTATTCACAGTCCAAGATATTTATTCCCTCTCCAATTAGTATGCAAGGGCTAGAATTGAAAAGAACAGGATCCCAGTCTGACTTGCTAAGCATAGCCAATATAAAAACATCTTCCTCTTTGATTTGGACTTAGAGCACATAACATCAGAGCAGAATGGGACGAGGAAATCTTTTCAACAGAGCAGGTCTTATTACTCCTAAAAGATGCATTTTAAGAGCAGTAATATTTTATTAGTTAAGTGGGAGGCTGATGGCCTTGACAAAACTGGTACTTACCCATATTGTAGGAGTGTTTACAATTGTAAACTTGTAGAAGTTGGACCATATGCTGTGTCATCACTACAGGACTGAACAAAAAGATGCCCTTTGTCGAAACCAATGACAATCCACCTGGAAATGGTGGTCAATGAAATATCAGAGGAACCTTTAAGTAATTGATTCTGACCCTTCTCCCTTTAGAGGAGTCCATGTATAACCTTGAAGCCCATAAAGAACAACTCCTTGTGAACCTAAGGATAGCAGAAAAACTTTCTTAAGGGCAAGGTTCTTGAAATCTTCATTTGAAGGTCCACAAGGAGGTTTTAAAATGCACAGTGAACACACAAAACATTCCATCCAGGCATTAGTAAATGAGATGCTAGTCTCTGAAGCTTAAAATTATCAGAATAACCAGGGTCCAAACCCAATGGTTGAACCCATCAATGACTTGAGAATATTGGGCATGATGTTCACTTGACTCAAAAGGAAGAGAATTCTTCAACTGTATTTAAAGGGGGACAGCAAGGATCAATGCATTCCCTACTGTACCAATTACAGAATATTCTTTTCTTTGCACTGTAAATCCTGAACTAGATTGCCTCCTAGACTGGATAATCGATTGGCAACCTAGCTTGAAAACTGGTCTGAATGAATTGATCACATGAAAGAGTGAAGAGTATAGGTGAAAAATGTGTGGGCTGTTGTAAGACCCTCTGTGCTGTGACTGTCACTGAACCTTGACCATTTGAGCAACATCTATGAAGATGAGCCAAAAATTGGAGATACCGACTTAATGGAATATTTTTTAAGACCTGAAGTGGGATGTTACTACCCCCATTATCCTGGTAAAGGCTGTTGGGCTAGAGTTGAGGCCAAACAGAAGAACTTGAAACTGAAATACCTAGTCAAGACAGGACTGGATTTATTTTCTGTGGTGTGAAAAAGGAGTTGTGAAGACATACATCTTGAAGATTGATGAAAACCAACAGTTGCTCTGCCTTGTGGCATTCCTGATCAAAGCAGTAATCTCCATCTTAAAGTGTTCTTTTTGAAGAAATCTGTTTAAGGCAGATAGGTAAATTATGAACCAAAATGTTTTATAGATCAGAAAGATCCAGGAATATAAACCCAGAGGCAGGTCATTTTCCACCCTCTTGACTGCACAATTCCACAGAAGGGTGTCACCTTTTCCTTTAATTGAGCCAGTATGGACCAGGGAAAGAAGATTGGGGTCCATAACATGTTCCCAGAAATGAAGCCAGTAGCCATCCTTCAAGGTGGAATTGACATGCAGATTGTCAATGTTGCCCAACCAAGCCCCTGAAAATGGAAAGCTAAAGGAGCTCCTTTTGGGAAGCTATGAAGAGGAAGATACTGTGGGAAAGGTGCAACTTCCTAGGACTGACCACCTCTCTCCTTGGGGAAGGGGGAGGTTTCCAAAGACTTTCTCCCTTGGTCTCTCCTGGGAGTGAGCTTGGAGCTGAGGCTGCTTGCAAGGCCTGAGGCTGTGCCTGCATTAAGAAATTGGGAGAAGGTCCTATAGGGTAGGGTGCTTTTTAACTCTTGGAGAGGCGAGACAGAACTGTCCTTCGCAGTATCTCTCTTCAGTGAGGAGACATCTAAAATGAGGTTTCTGTCATTGCACAATTGCTTACTAAGGGTGAGGAACTAGCCATACTAGCCGTTCTACTAGCCAAATGAAATCACCAAGTCCTTCTCTACCATCTTCATGAAAAGTGATGGCCCACCCTCCTTTTTGGTGGACAAGGCCAGAGGGATGCTTATCCAATCTCCATCCTTACCTGGTCGAGTACAATCCAAATCCCTATCCATATAGGGATTGAGCAGCAATATGGGAATGTGGGTGGGGTGGTATTGACCTGAGCCCTGTCCCCAGCCCAGTAATCAAAACCTCGATGACCAGAGTGCCCATTGACTGGCCCAGCACCTAGTCAAAGACTAGCACGATCCAACAGATGAGCCCACATCAGATCCATCCAAGTGAGGTCACTGCTCTTCCCTATCAGTAAGCTGTAATTTGCTAATACAAGTTACTGCAATACCAAACTTTAGTGGGTTCTTTTCATCCCTAACTGACGCTGACTGGTCCATAATGAGCAGCAAGGACTTTTGACCTTTGGACAGTCTCAAACCAGGAAGGTTGCAACACGTTTCTGTCCTATGGAAGGAATGGACTTCCAACATGATCAATGATCCAGACCCTTCCTGGGATTGAAAGGGATAATCCAGTGATAAAATGGAATCTGGACCCATCTTCCTCCCTCTGTATGTGCAGGGACTTTCTGCCGAGTCCCACACTTGTATGCCCAAAGAAAACAAATTGGACATCCATGTGTACACAGTGCAGGACAGGCAGGTGGGATTCATGTTCCACATGGCCTTCCAGTGCCCACACTTAACCACAGCCTGGAACACAATTATCAACAAGAAATAAATCATACAAAACAAATCTGGGAACCCAAACATGGTAGCAAAACTTGCCGTCGCACCAGAACTATGAAGGGGGATTAAAATTTACTAAGGCACCACTTGCCAAGGCAGAAAAATACCCTTCAAAATTAATGAAAGGAACACAGAAATTGCTCAAATAAGGCAAGGATCAAGGAGATGAACAATCAATACAACATATGTACAATTGACTAAAACATGTTAGAAAAAATGATAATGAATGCAAAATTTAATGAACAATCTGGCACCCCTGTACGACAACAGTCATAGTCCAAGGTGAAAAGAGAAAGATATTCCATATGTTGGCTATGACTGAGGAGTCAACTGGGATCATGTTCTTCCAAATTCTGGCCCTTCAGTACTAATTGGAGGAAGAACTTGGACTGGGGAAGCAAGAGTCTCATTAAAGGGAAGGCAATTAAATAGTAGCTGGTATATATATTGTATAGTATTGGTCTCTACCCAGTTCATCCAAATGTCAATATGAATATGTCTACAAAATTTCATTTGCTTAACTCAGTTTTTGCTAGATCCCTGACCCTTGGTTAGTATGCAGACACTAGTGGGGCATAGTTTTACTCTGGAGATTATTGACCAATGGGTCTCCATGACCCATATCTTGATCAAAATGTATCTTACCATGACTGACCGCTGACCTTTTGATCATAGAATCTATAGGTTTCTTTATTACTCTAAGTGCAAGTCATCCAGAAGTTGCCATTTATTCCTGAAAAAAACATTTTCTGCGAGCCACAATGACCTTGACTTTTCGACTCCCAAGATCAAATTACCTTTTCCATACCTTAAATGCAAACCCTCCACAAACTTTGCTCAAGGTGCATAGTATATAACTAAAAGCATGGAGAATTGAACCTTGACCTTGAAAAAAATTAACCTAACTGCAGAATTGGTGATGTGTGAAATGTAGGTCAGTTTCCTACTTGTGATGTGATGTGTACTCAACAAAATGGATTCCAAGATAAAAACTATGACACTGATAAAATGCCCTATGTAAAACAAGTCAGTGATGCATGAAAATGAAGGTGAAGGTCTTCAAATCATCTTGATTTCAATGTGTATCTGCAAATCCCATGTTTCTGCCACAAACCAAACCAACATGCAAAAGTATGGATGGTGTTCTTACAAGACTGAAATAACAAGTCAAAGATTGAGTTTCCAGGCAGTTATAGAAGATTAACATGTTTATCTCCAGGTGACAATGAAACCACCAATGGGGGAAGAATTCCCTTATATAGTATTCAACAGGATAATTTTTTGTGAAACCCTTGAAGGGGAAGAAGCTGATTTACAGTTTTCAATAAAATCAGATCAAAATCTTACTTTCCGAGTTGTAACAAGCTCTGCCAATAAAATTCAAGAACACCTCATTATTAGGACTTACTGAACTTGTCCATGATATTCATGATGAAAGCAAATATTCCAAGATCAATCAAAACTGGATCAGAAATATGGCCTCCAAGGTGGTTTAAAGCTAAATCGGATACAAGATCACCTAATTATGATGTGCAGATCTCATTACTGAACACGTTTACAATCTTGATATTGGCATACATTCCAGATCTGATCAACTTTGGATGAGTGTGGCTACTGACTTACCAATTGTCAAGGAATAGAATGATCTTGCAAAAAAGAGGCACACCATGCATGTCACCCAGAGAGGGGTCATTGAATGCAGACCAGGATTAACGATGTGAAGTTTTAGAAACCAAGGAAAACAAGAACAAAAATCGTGCAACAGAAAAAGTACCTGGTTGAAAAAAAATTCCATGGAACCAAACACAAGATCATTTATTCTTTTGAACTGCCAAGTATTAAACCAACTCTGATATTCTCAAGTGATGAAAACATTTATAAATTGGCCAGATTAAATTAAAGATAGCACTATTTTTCATTTCGGACCAACAAAACAATTTCCTTGGTGAAATCCCTATGTCATCACAACCATCCATTCAGGAGAACGAGTGACAACATGATTTTCAAGATGGCCATTTTGAGAGCTATACTGGATGTAAGACTGTCACAATTTTCATTTATGACCAAAATTATAAATCATAGTTAGCCTTTTGGTGAAAATTCCATGTCAACATGGCCATCCATTCAGGAGTGGTGACATCAAGATAGTTACGATGGTCGCTGTATCATGCGTCAGATCTGCGTTATTTTCATCTAGTACCAGATCACAAGTTTTCTGGTGAATACCCGTTCTTAACACGACTTTATGCTTATGAAAAGTTGTGATAGGAATATTTTGAAGATGGATGCCATGTGGCCTTGTACGATGTCAGTTTGTCACCAGTTTTATTCAGTACCAAATAGAGATCACATATCTTAGTGAGAACCCAATGTCGTTATAATCAATTATGTGATGGCAGATCCATGGCCATTTCATTTGCCCTTGGATCCAATTTGTACAAGTGTATATATGGTGGTATTTTGATTTAGGCTAGGCCCCAGGTTCAATCCTTGGAGGCAGCTTCATACTATTCTCCATTTCATTCCCATTTTTACTTCAAAATTAACATCATTCATGAGGCAAAGTTCATATTTGAAGACTCATCTGTTTTCTTGGAAATGGGTCATATACAATTGCTATAAATAGCAAATAAGGAATTACTCTTACTTTATTCTTATGCAGCAGTCTTCAAGAATATACTCAAATGTATATGAATGGAATTAAAGAGATGATAATAAAAATAACAAAAGTCACTTTTTATTGCTTTATATTCATTTAATGTATGAAAAAAGCTTAATTGTTGTACAGGCAAGCATGAAGGTTTGGTGAAAAAAAAAGCATAATTGAGCATAATGGTTGGCATGTTTGCAGAATGTATCTCTTTCCATCATCATACGTCATTCAGATCATTGATAGCAATATAAAAAGGTATAACACCAAGAAGAATATGTCCAAATGTACGTCTTTTCCATCACCACATGTCATTCATATCATTGATAGTAATACAAAAAGGTAGAACACCAAGAAGAACATGTCCAAATGTACCTCTTTCCATCGTCGTCATCTTCATCCTCTTCATCCATTTCTTCTGACTCCATATCTTCATCCTCCTCCTCCTCTTCCTCCTCCTATGGGAGAAACATTATACCATAGTTTAATCCCTGATCCAAAATCATCTGGTAAATGAAAATGATTCAGGTACAAGTCCGGTTGAAAATAAAAAAATTCACACAAGCAACTTAGTTCACATTTAATATGATGATCAGGACTGGAAAGTTTCTATTGCTCACTAGTCTAACTGCAAACTGCACAGAACTAGATCTGTAGCCAGATTATACACCAGCAGATCTGGGTCTATGCAGTTGGGAGAAATCAGTGGAACAAGCAACATACATTCTAATGTGATGGCAGATCAGGGACTATGTTGTTTACAGTTGGTCTCTACTTAAAAAGCAAATATATATAGTATTTGAAGAAAAAACAAAAAAACAATACCCAAATTCTTGGAACATGGATGCACCTATACTACAGTACCTTATAACCAAACTAAAAGAAAATCTCACCAAGAGGTGATGGATGGACAAGAAGATAGTGAGACAAAATAATGGCAACACTTGGTTTGGTTTGCTGCTTTACATCACAGCAACACAAGTAGGTTACTTAATGCCGAGGCAATTGGAGTAAAATGCTTTGCCCAAGGACATGCCATGGTAGCTGATCCAGGATGGTCTGGTGGTAGGATTTGAACCTGCACCCTTTCAGTTGCAAGTCCAGCACACAAACCACTTAACCACTATGGCTCCTTAGGACCACACTTGTGCCACACAATAAACTTGTTCATAGTTTACTTTGAAACTGTCAAAAAGCTCATGTAAGGAGACTTGCTACTGAAATATTTCCAGGGCTTTTTGCACAACTGAGGAATATATATTTTTATAAGCACTGTACAGGTACTTCACTTTCTCTTGAGCTTGTGAGTTGTCCATCAAGACCAGTCAAAACCTCTGCCTACAACTGCTTCAAGGTTTTAGTATCTTCATGGCATAGAATAATTAGTCCAATACTAAAAGGCCCTTACACCAGAATGCTTCACATCAGCTGATCAAATTCTGTGAGACGTGAGACATTTGAATGTCTTCAATTCCAATAACAGTGACCAGTTTTTGTGACAAGTTGTATAAATGTTTTGAGATCATTTCAGATTTTAAAGTGTTTTATGGCAGGATCCTTTCTGAATGTTGAATCCAATTTGGTAGCATTTTTCATGTGTTTTTCTATTTTTTAGCAAATTATAAAATTGAAAGGACAGTGGCACAAGCGATTCCTTCATGGGGATGTTAAAGGCACTATGTGGAATTGTTTATACTCCTCTAGAAAATGCTATAAAATTGCTTGAATATCGCCCAAGGGAAGTAACAAGTTTGACAAAAACAAATATTGATGTCCAAAATGAATAAAAAACAAAGGTCCAGAAATCATTCATGTAGCATGAAAATATATTCAGGTCATCTATATACAGAAACAGACTTAAATTTCCAACATCAGTTTTTGCATAATCCTACTAGCATGGTCAATTCCAAAATGTCAAAGTAACTATGAACATAAAAACATTTAGGTTTGTATTTGCAAAACATGCATGCCCAGATGAAACCCCACAAAAACCTAAAATTCAAAAATTTAATAAAATTTTGAATATGTATGGTATCAAATTCTAATCAGATCATCATAATGTGTGTATGATCATACATAACAAATTTCATTTGTCTTCAAGTGCTTTTATTCCTGATGCATGTTAACATGGCTTTGTCAAAAATGTTGCAGGCACAAAAACTTCACAATTTTAAAAAATTACCAAAAATTGCTGCAATGACCTGAAAATCTAATTAGGTCATCTGGATATAACTTCAAAAAAATATACAAAACTTGATTAATCCAGATCAAGGTTTTTCCAATAACAATAGTCTATGTGCCAAGTTAAAATATGTGAAAAAATTTGCTGGAATGAACAGGAAATTTTATCACATCATCTAATATATCAAAAACATTTTCTCTGCCTCGAGCAGTTTTTACATAACCATGCTAATAATAAATTGTCAAAAAAAGTAAAAAGTCATAGTCCAAAATGTTAAAGGTGTAAAGAACTGAATCTAATCAGGTCATCTATGACCATGATAAAACGCAAAATTTCATGACTCCATGCTTGATGGCACAAACTACATGTATTGTGCCAAAACTTGAGGGAGGTACATGCAAACATACAGGAAGGACAGTAACAGCACAATATTCCCCCATCTGTTATTGCAGTGGAAGTATAAAAACTGAAAATCATTTGTATTAAGAGGTTTTTTGAAAAATCATTCCAGTAAGTTTCCAACACAACAGGGAGTCCGATGGACATTACAACATCAAGATGCCTCTGCAGCAAGTAGTGGTGATAATATTAATTGATTTAACTGAAAATCTAACCAGGTCATCTACATATGTATACATCTCCAGTCCATGTTAAACAGATTTTGTGCAACTGTACTAATGAGCAATGGACAAATGGACAGAGGGGAATAAATCAAGCCATCATAGAAAACCAAGATGCCATTATTTATTCTAGAAGTGCAAAATTATGAATTAGCTACCTCTTCCTCATCAGGACTGGAATCCCGCTTGCCCTTCTGCAATATAAAATTAATAATAATAACAAAAAAGGCAACAAATGTTCTGCGGAACGGTGAACAATATTAAGCAGACAAAACAAACAAGCTAGGTATACCATAATACTTTCTATTACATTTCAAATATTTATGGTCCATCTATTTAAATCTTTCAAGTGGTCAGGTTAATATGTCGTTAGTTTGCATCAGATTCAGATCCACTTGCAACAAGACACAGGAGTGGCACTAAGGATCCTTTTAGCCTTGGTCCACCAACAAAATTTGGACCCATTAAAATTCTATCTTAGGAAAATGAGTGGGTCAGTTTCTTGGTTTGTGGGAAAAAGCTAATATCAAAGGTGGAGGTTTTG
>JAECUM010011564.1:0-15913 GCA_016617855.1 Megalonaias nervosa | reverse complement strand
TTTAACGCCATTCCAGCAGCTGTTCCAACAGCACCTAGCGCAGCTGCCTTTGCAACAGCTGGTGCTGCAGCTTCTATTAATGCTGGTATTGCTGCAAGAAGCGGAAATATACCACCCGTTTTAGCGATGTCTTTAATAACCGCTGCGGAAAGATCAAGTCGTACACCAGTCTTTAATCGCTTGGCTTTATTAAAGTGATTATACTGACGTTCAGTCAGCGATAGCTTATTCGGACCACCCGCGATTTGTTCTTTTTTAATGATATTTTTACCGCACGATTATTTTTTGATGATGATTGTAGCTTTTTAATCTGACCAGGAGTCAGACTCACACTAACGTGATGATATGACATTTATAATATTATGAGCGATCTAATTACATGTTTTCCACTGGGGCATCAACGACTCTCTTTCGCCCACCAGCACCTTCCAGTAGCATTGATTTATCGCTGAGTATAACAGCAATTGCTCTGTAATTAGCAATAACTCCTATTGTCACACGAGCTCGAAGATGAATATCTACAACAGATTGTCTGGTTAAATCTAAATGTTCTAGTGAAAAGTAATAAATCGGATACAGCGTTGTAAAATCTAGCTGCGATATTTGTAAACCAGTATCAATGTTTTGATCACGACCCATGAACGACATAAGACGATGATATGCACGTGCTACATGATTATTACCAAAATTCAGTAATATATCCTCGGATGGTTCTTGATGTCCATTTATCCTTAATGAAATCTCAGAAACACCGAGTTGGTCAAATATCATATGACTATGTGTTTGCGAGTTTATTCGTGCAGCATTTTGAAACGCAATAAATATATGTCTTGGTGCAGAAACACCTTGCTGAGAAGCTATCTGCCACGTAAATAAATCATCAATTGCACTCTGAACAGCATCTGTGGTCATTGTTAACCATGACAACGTTGATTTACCGCCTTGACTCATAAAAGATAACAACCGGTCATCTTCGGATATTGACGGAGTCATCACTGGCATCCACAGGGAAAGTTTTGTTAGTATTACTTTACCAGCATCACCAATAGGTCTCCATAATGCATCATTATCATCACCTTTTCGTACAAGTACAACTGTGTGTTTGGCTCCGAAAATGACTTTTCTGACATTTCTACAGAATCCAAAAATATGTGACAGTGGAATTGTACATGAAAATCTTCTCCTATTGCCTCTTAACATTGATCTACGTGATGTAAATCCTAAATTGAATTCTGGATTTGGAAAAGGTAGATCTTCAATAGCAGCAGGAGCAGGAGCAGGAGCTCGATCATTAGGCTGTCGAAAGATTTGATTTCTACAGTCAGGATGATCCGTTGTATCCTTTGTAAACATCATTGATGGACCAGCTGATCTTGAATAATCGTCGCTGTATCTTGCAAGGCCTAGTATTGTTGTAGCAACATCAACATCTTTCTGGATTGATTCAATATTTTTTCCATCAATCATGTACGTAGCGCTGTCAAATAACGCCATAATACCATTATTAACAAAACCAATCCTAATATCAGCGACGTATTCGACATCATTTGTCCTTATAATTTCACCTTCAAATTCGATAAATGCTTCAGCGGGTAAGAAATATCTACTTGTATCTTGAACCTGTAGTTCGATTCGTCCACGCTGATCTGGAATTCGTACGTCGTAAGAATAATACTGATAATCGCGCACAGACTCATCTTTGAGTACTGGTGCGTCCATGTCAAACGCGGGGTCAGATACGCGCTTAAACATCTTTATTATTATCGTCTTCGTCTAACTCGAAGACCACTCCTCGAAGAGAGACCACTTCCTGCTATCAGACTAGCGGTTATATTTTTTTTCCTTTTCCGACATCGGGATATCAGCTAACTCTGCTAGTTTTTGATTAGCGGCTTGATTTATTATTTTACTGACATTTGCGGGCATCACTTCAGTGCTAGGTAATTTCACAGGTTGAGGTCGGGCCGCTTGTGGTCTGCGTATTAATTGTGATAGTCTATCTTTAATTGCTGAGAATGCTTTGCTAGCAAGATTACCAACAGCGCCTATACCCTTTTCACGAACAACATCAATAGCTTTCATTCCTAGTTGCTTTGCAATCGGTATTGCTTTTGGGGCTATTCTTTTAAACAGACCCTGAACAACATCACCTAATCCATCTCCGTAGGTCGTTTTGTATACTGGTAATCGAGAGTTTATTACCCTGACCATGGTAGGTCCACGTTGAGTACCATGCACGATCATTGTTATTATTAATTGTTTTTATCACTAATTACATACTTAATCACTATAATACTCATCGGCGATTTCATTAATGAGGAATCGATACACATTAATATCCATGATGCCGCCACTAAATGATCGTTTGCAAATATCAGCTGCTTCATTAATGATTTCTGGGGAATTATTACCAGCTCTTTTTCCTCCGATGAGAATTTCTAATCGATCGACATCAGCAAGGACATTATTGGGGCAAGTAATAAGACCACTTCCTAGACCACTTCCAGTCGCGCCAGGATCTTGAATTTCTTCCTCAGTTTGTAGTGGTGATTGCAATCGTCTCATTGTTTCTTGTATTTCTCGTTCTCGTTGTTGTAGTTCTTGTTCTCGTTGTTGTCGTTCTTGTCGTTCTTGTTCTCGTTGTTGTAGCTCTTGTTGTAGTTGTAATTGTTGTGGTGATGATGATGGTAATTCAAATTGTGGTGGTTGTTCTTGTTCTCGTTGTTGTCGTTTTTGTTGTTCTTTATATATTTTTATTTGTTCCTTATATTGTTGTCGTTCTGCTGGTGTTAATCCTATAAAAAATTATAACTATCTATTGCATAAAGATAATCAGTATATTTTGAATCGCTTTTTCTAGCCTGATTAACGTTATAGCGTATGCGAAATATCCATTTGTACCAAGTATCACGATCTATAGGTTTATCAGCATATTCAGGTTTTAAAAACTGTTTTCGATTAATATAATTATCCTCAGCAACCTTAGCTAAATCCATTGAATCTTTAGTGTTTTTAATATTATCAATAGCACCTTCGGTAAATTTGTCATTTATGTTAATTCTTTCTTCTTGTTCTAGTAGACGTTCCTTTATATCACCTATTTCAGCACCTTCAGGTTGATCTTCATCTTTAGGTATTTCCGGAACTGGCATCGCAGCAGCTATTTCGGCTGGAAGTTCACGTAAAATTTCTTTCGTTTTCTTAGTTCTTCTTGCTATTTTTTCAGTTCCTTCAGCTATTTTTCCAGTTGCTTCAGCGGTTTTCTCTAGCACAGGTTGAATACCTTTAGTGGTCTCAGTGATAGGTTTAAATAATTGTTTTGTATCCTCCTCAAATTCAACTTGAGATTCCTGACGCGATTGTAGTTGTTGCTTAACAGAATCACGAACAGGTAGATATTTTTTAATTGCCTCTAGTCGCTCTCGAGCTAATTTAGCTGAGTGTGGTTCTCCAATACTCATTATTGATAATATCTATAATGGCTGTTTAATTTATAGCAGCAGAGAGGGTGAAGGACATACGTATGTGACCAGATTGTGAAAAAATCTGGTCAATTAAAGAAGTTTTCATTATTAAGGCAAAAATGTTTTTTTTTAAAACCCTCGTAGGAACCCTTAATTTTCAAAAATAAGGTCTCTACAAAGTTGTAGGGTTCACCCTCTCTGCTGCTTGTTTACTACATATTTTCTTGGTCAAATCAGAATAATATAAAATTATCCAATTTTGTTATGTAGTCATATTTTGTCCATGTTGTAAAGCACATGTAAATCAGGATTCAGTTTCCATGTTTCAGAAACTGTACTCAAGTAACCTTACATTTGTAACCAGCAAGTTGATAGAGTTTGTGAACTTTTGAAAAGGAGATAATAGTTTACATGGAAAACATCAAAAGATACGTCACTATCTGTACTAAATAATATCATCAATGTATACCGAAGCGTCACCGCCATTGCAGTAGAAGTATGTGTGCTTGTGTGCCTTTTTATCACTTCTTTAACTGCCTTCTGAAAATAAAAACTGTCCGAAAGGAAAGAAAAAGGCAAGGTCATAAACATTTCTATTAAGATGGGGTTTTTTTGGATTGTTTTTTTTTTAAATTGTCACTTCCAGGAATTCGTATGTACTGTTCAGCCACAAGATTTTGCATATCGGAAACAGGCCTTTGGTCCATACAAAACAATTATGGAGCTAGTTGCGGCCTGCTTGATTTCTTTTGTATAAAGAAACTAATGAAGTACCTTCAGAGAGTCAATACCGGTACACGCTCATTCTCTTAGGACACTTTTTACCGGTATTTGGATAAGTCACAGGAGTCATACGTTTTATCAATAAAGTAGGACGAAATCTCTGACAACACGAAATCACCTTATCGGCACTATAAATTAACACAAGGAGTGCAAGCGTGACACAATACCTCCGCTCGATTCGACTTTTGTCACGCGTCTTCTATTGCTTCAGAATAGCCAAAAGACTGAAAAGCTACACATATCCATTTAAAATGCTTGTTGTTGTTGTTGTTGTTGTGGGGCTTAACGCCATTTTTCAGCACACGATAGGCTATACATGGCGGCCAGTATTAATGGTGGAGGAAGAAACCGGGAAATCCCCGGAAAGAACCACCGACCCACGAGAAGCTACTGGCAAGCTTTCTCACATGTCCACATTCGCCGAATCCTAGACTCGAACCCACGCAGACAGAGGTGAGATGGCAGTGATCCGTAACGAAGAGCGCTTTAGACCACTCGGCCACTCGGGGTCCCCCATTTAAAATGCTTTAACGTACCAACACATAACTCTTGTACAACCATCGCACGAATTTAATCCGGCGAATTAACCTTTATTTTCTCCATTATGGTCACAAAGTCTTTCTACAGGACTCCATCAGGAGGAAGTAGCAGATTCTGCCATAGGATGGATAACACTTTGAAAGCAATTTCACAAAATAAAATGTTTTACTTGCCTTTTATTTCAGATAATTTCATATGATAATTTTATATAAATTTCCTGAATAGAAATATCTAGTTAAAGTTAGGATAGTAGATACGACGGTTGATGACGTTATCACACATCCAATATTAAAACCGAGACGGATGCTGGATTCGGTAGAGTTGAAAAATAACACAGACTCTGCTCCGTGATCGGTACGAGTATTAGACCCTAACGCTTATTTACTACAGGGTAGAAGCTGGTGAAATAGGCTACTTCCGCCTGATGGTGTCCTGTAGAAAGACTTTGTGTACAAGTAAGTAGCCGAGGAAAATAAGATGACTGCCCAATTACATCAAAAAGTCTGTTCTTATCGCTCTGTCCATTAACTAAAAAATGAACTAAACATTCTGGGGAAAATGTTCTTTTTTGTGTCAACAACAGTTAAATATTGCGGCAAAATTACTTTTTGATACCAAGTATTCATACACAAAATATTATGTCAAAATGACTTTTTTATTTAAAGTATTCATACACTAAACATTTTGTACTTAAATCACTGGAAGTATATATGTATCGTTTCCGAAGGCATCCATTAACACCCCACCCACCCCACTCACCCGGACTGAAAAGTAAATAAATGTATCAAAAATATGAGCTGTGAGACTCAGTGTTTCACAAACATCTGAACACAGACACAGATACACGCACACGCACACACACACACACTATACTTTCTCCATATTAGCTTTGCAATAAAGATAGCTGTAGCAAATAATTATCAAAGAAATTTCTTTTTATACGACACACACACACGCGCGCGCACACACACACACACACACACACACACACACACACACACACAAGTATACTTACCTATGAAAACAGACGTATCGCAAATTTAGTTTAAATTAAAGTTCCTCTACAAATTTTCAAAAGTGAGATAAAATGTCATTGGATCATTTTCCTTTGATAACTGCTGCCGAGTATTCCAATATAAAATTACGGAGAAAGATAACGATTATGTGAAAACTGATAACTATAAGGCTCGTTAACACTAATTAACTAAACTTAAATAAAAAATTAAATTTA
This sequence comes from Megalonaias nervosa, assembly GCA_016617855.1. Taxonomy (NCBI): domain Eukaryota; kingdom Metazoa; phylum Mollusca; class Bivalvia; order Unionida; family Unionidae; genus Megalonaias; species Megalonaias nervosa. The sequence goes on along the minus strand of JAECUM010011564.1, from coordinate 9,895 downwards.
TGAGAAAAAATAAAATGCTTCAAATTTGTCAAACTATTTTAAAAGACAGTTCGGCATATCAAAAAGTAAGTCAAGCCATATTTCTTCAGTTACAAAATGTCAGGAACCCCAAAATTGTGTGGCGATATAAATACAGACGTCATGTGAATACCAGGTACGTATCAATTCGGATAAATTCTGGTGAGCACAACATTGAATTAGCGACTTGTTGTGATGAAGTTTGGATAGATTTATATTTTCAGTACATTATCTTCAGTAGTAAATACATTTAATCATTTGTAAGAAAACGATATTGCTCTATCATATTTCCTTAATATTTTCTATTTTAAGTAGGTTTCTACCTTTTGTTTACAACAATAAATAATTTCCCTCACTTTCGGCATTATTTTCTTTGAAGCAGTATTTATTTGTAGACCTTGCAGTAAAAAGCATAATCTCAAATTATGCTGTAAGTTTATAGGTAGAAGAACTATTAAATCATAAAATTCACTTTTTGTGCACATATTAATTTTAATAATTTTCTAAGCTTTAATCATAATCTTATTTTCAGGAAATGTCAAATAAAATCATTCTCAGTTAGACATAACACTACATTCATTTTTGTGGTTTTAATAATAACTATATAGCAAGCAGAAAACTAACAAATAAAGACGATTTTACAGAGATGTATAATTTACTGTATTTGATCAGAAACACGCTGATACCTCAATGGCCACTAGAATATCCAGGTGCATTGCTAGCACAAGGCTCTGTAGCTGGCACCAATTCATTCCCGATTTTGGTCTGGATTGGGGAGTTTGATGGAGGTCTGCCGAGCTGAACTTGCTGGAGTCATTCACTTTTAAAAGAAACCATTTGGGGAACTTTGTACGATTGGTTAGGAAGACAAATATGAAAATCGTGCTGTATACTCTTATTACAAATAGAGATTTTTCTAGACGTGTGCTTTAAAACATCTGTTTGCTGGATGTTCCCAGCAAGGTCAGTTCGGCAGACGTCCATCACAATTCCCAATCCAGGCCAGAAATGTCAAAGTTATTTATTTTGAAAAACGATAGTTATTTCCATGATGGAAATAGTGTTTCTCCGCGTTGAAATTGTTTTAAATATCAAATTTAAAATTTTCTAGCAATAGTTATCTCCGCAATATTCAGATGATTGCACTTTTGCCTAGCATTGCCGGCGCTGCGACGTCATCTGGTAAATTTATAAATACGTTAACGATGACTAAAAGATGTTTGAACTGAAAAATGATCTTTGACCATAGTTTTGAAACATTAATCTATACCGATAATGGATGACAGTATCTTCAAGTCAATTGAAATCGCTTATTTTTAAAATTCATTAAGCGATGTCATCCAATTTATATGTACAAGTTTGAAACAAGGGGAAATTTACTGATTAAATAAGCTGTACCGAGGTTCATCTTCCGCTATTGAAAGCGTACAACTCTGCACAATCCTAGTAGATTGCTTCCTCTTGGTAGGATAATGCCACTGGCACAATGATGCAAATTTGGTAATAAAATGTCACCGACAGAAAGGTGTCCTAGCTGATGACTTAATGATACAATCTAGAATGTATTTATTGTGGTATTTTCTCTTATGTGGCTTTGGTGCAGAATAAGAAGATTCTGTATAAAATGTCTGAGTAAAAACTCCTACAAACCTTCATTTGTGACAGATAAGACTTCAAAGGGTGAACATTTATCGTGATATGGAATTAGTTAATTTTAAGGGTTATATAAATCTGAATCCAAAAGACGAAAGCCTAATGCCCAGCCAATTCCTACTTGAACCGTTTACTGGATACTAAACAAAGCTATCTATTAGAAAAATAAAAATTCACATGATAAGAACCTACATAACAGATAATAATCAAACGTGTGATATAGATAAAATACAGAGAAATCAAACAGGGGCACCCGCAATGGGGGGGGGGGGGCAAACATGTAGTGGTCAGCTATCAAGTTTTACGGACGTAGTCCAAAACCAATGTTTAGAGGTGAAATCCGGGGAAAGGGCCTCTTGGCCTATGTGCGGGCGCCCATGAAATCAAAGCAGCTAAAGTGAAATAACAGTCAATTAAGTCATACTTTCTTCAGAGTTGTGTAGGGGACTAAAATAAGCAGATTTCTGATCAACCAACAAACCCCTATCCAATAGAGGTAACTAGGTGTGTGTGTGTGGGGGGGATAATGTTTTATGTGACACTGGAAACCTTACTTCTAATTAAGCTAACGTTTGTGGGATGTTAACAGCGCTTGTGTTAGTGGTAACTATTGAGCAATATATGTTCTTCTAACATTCTATAAATTCTTCTAAAATGCAGTTTTGTTTCAGCTCGTGAATATTTTTTATCAGCATTTTGTACCTTATTTATCAGTTTTTAGATCAGAACATGGATGTCAAAATATCTTATTAAGGATGGCAGACGACTGTCGTAGGGCTCACAATGAAAACAAATGAATGGATGCGGTCTTAATGGATATTTGTTTAGACTTTGACCGTTTGTCAAATGACTTACTGCTGCTGAAGCCAAGAACGGGTAGGTGGACAGAAAATGCTGTAAGAAAGTTATCTTACTTGCCGGAAGCAATATGTTAAGATCAGGAAAACATTGAGTACCTTTCGAGATATATGCGGAGGTTTTCCACAGGGATCGACACTTAGGCCTCTTTCATTTACTATACATTTGAATTATATTTTTTATTTTGTAACAGTGATTTTTATCATAATGTAGATGACAATTACTTAACCTATGCTGATGAAAATATTGAAGATGTAGTCAATACCCTGGAAAAGAACAGTGTATACATCGTATTGAAAGGTTGGCAAATTACCACTGAAAGCAAAAAGTTTTCAAGCTTTAGCTACTGCTCCCAGTACAGATAATCAAAATCTCTCCTTTGACATGCAAGAAATTACCATAAGATGTGAAACGAAGTAAAATGTATTGCTTGCATATGAGAATTAGGTGCCGTGAAAAAGAACTCACTGTTATAAAAAGAATAGGAGAGTACCTAACTAGATTATAAAAGATTAAAATTTACTACTCATTAATTATTTCAAACTTTTAACTATTGCCTTTTCAATGTCATTTGTTATTGAGAGATCAATACTCAGAAAACTTAAGTTATTTACAGGATAACGTTTTCTGATGAAAGTAAATCTCACATAGTTTAGATATTTTGTGTGTAATCTGTTTAATTTAGTTCATTTATCCCAGGTTATGTACTGGAAACGTCTTATGCCATATATGTTGTATTGTCTATATTATGTTGATTATTGTTTCGGTATGTAACATAATTCGTCAAGTTTTAATATTACGCTAGTGTTAGTATTTTTGAAAAGTAGGTAATTTGTCAAATCTTAATATACACGAGTCTTAGCATATATATGTTTAATGTTTGTTATGCATACATTACATTTGAAATTCTCTGCATGTATAATGTATGAATGTCTTAATAATGTCTCTTTAAAGGTCGGAAGAGACTGTGGTAATGTCACGGATTACACCTGTACATAAACTTTACTTTCCTTGACTTAGCTGGAATGAAGGAACTTTGTAAAGTAGCATGACTTCAGCATGTGCCAATGACCTCCCAATGTAAAACTTTATGAGTAGAAGAGTAGCCTGTCCGTAGGATAGCCAATGGGACGGTGCCCACTTGGCATCTCTAAATCTGACGCTGACCAGCGGCTCTGTCATTAGCAATGACTTAGACGGTAATCTGGTTGATCGGTTATATCATAAGAATAATCGTAATAGTTAAATTGATGTTGAGACAGCATGTACGACGTCACAAAAGCACAAGTGGTTGACGTTACTGTAACACAACTGAACAAATAACTTTACGATGTGTATAATTGTACAAGTCTTAAGTCTCACGTAACTTGTAAGCATCTTCCAGACGCCTTGATATTTATTGAGTCCTATTTGTTGCATGATATTGTGCAATAAAGAATTTTGACAGAATGGTCTCGAGTGCTCGCCTTTACCGATCATTGCCATTTCATCTCTGTCAGTGTGGGTTACAGTTTTGTGCTCGGCCAATGTGGATACGTGAGAGAGCTTTCCAGTAGCTTCCCGTTGGTCGGTGGTTCTTACCGGGATTCCCCGGGTTCTTCCTCCACCAGTTATACTTGCAGCCATGTATAGCCTACCTTGCGCTGAAAAATGCGTTACCCCCCTCTCCCCAACAAAATAACATCAATCATTTCGACTGTACATTGCTAGTTTATAAACTAACAGTCTTAAGCCACGTACAAATAAATTAATTGATAAAAAAGATTAGAAGAACGTGGTATTACCGGTATACCTTTTTTTTTTTTCCTGTGGTACGTACCACAATGAATTTTCACTGTTCCGGTACTTATGTAGTTGCCGTCGGTAAAGAATGTACGGAAATTTCCGAAGAATCTATTGATAAATTTAATGATATTAAAAGAATGTCATCGTTTTTCATAAATAAATAATTGCAAAATGTATTAATGTTTTTCTTTCTTACAAAACAGTTGCATTTGCCACAAATTAATTTCGATTATTACAAATATAAATATATTTGTGAACCTTTACACATGTCTCTTATGCCAACAAGGAAACCAAATGGGATGTTAAAAAAATTCGGACGAAATCCACACTCTGGAAAAATTTCGAGATATGAATCAGAGAAAGATTTTTTTTTTCAGCTGTTTGAGAGCCGGTCATATTTTAGTTAAAAATTAAAATCTTTTTTCCCTAATATAATTGCGGTAAAACGTCATATCTCGATATGCTCGGAAATACCTCGGTACAAAATTTTTAGTGGTACCCAGCTCTCAAAAAAAGCCATTGCGTGACTAACGTTCCAAAAAACGCGTGAAAGTATGTAATATACGCAACATTAAATCATACATTGAAATCAATACATTTATAATCGATCAACATATCCCAAAACAAGTTCATAAAATTATTACGTTCTTTATTACGTCTTCAAGCTAGATTTTCTTTTTGGGAGCTAAGTACCTTTTCCATGGACACATCTAGGTGACGAAGTAAAATAATCAGCGTGTGTATCAGAGATGATAGGTTCAAAAAGGGTGGTAAGGAAACAAATGTGAAGAGAACGATTAGATATGTAGAAACTTTTGGTTCATGGGACAGTCATGAGATCAGCTGGCTAAAACCTTGAGTGCTGAAAATGTACCCTTACTAATACATAAATAGCTTTGAAACGTATAATGAAACAGATATGCCAGAAAAATACGTTTATAGACAGATGTAATGCTTATTTATCTGATGGAACAAAACTAGGTACCATTGTGAGCTATACTGATGGCGAGTCACCGCAGTTTACTCATTTAAGATCTTCGATGTTAGTGTACGTTTCGATAAATCTACTATCGATGATAAATAAATTTCCTCGTTACGCTGTCAGAGTCGCTACGGATTCATTTTATGTACACCAAAAATATAAAGATTTATTAAAGCTCGGTAATGGTGAATGGGGAACATGGAGAATAAAACAAGAAAATATACTTAGTTATTCTGAATCTGCCGATGTTGAAATTGCGGAGACATATTACAAAAATAATAATCAAATATTAAAGTCATCTGCACCATCTGTGTATGATCCTGTATCTAGATATAAAACCGTTTATCTTAATGGGTGTGGTGGTTCAGGTAAAACAACTCGTGCGATTAATTTATTTATAAATAATATCTCAGATATGATTGTTTTGACACCTACACATAAACTTGCTAGAGAAATAAAGCAACGAGGAGTAAAATCGTGTACTTATCACAGTTTCTTTAGATGGTGCGGAGATACATGGACCCCATCGCGGATGGGTGAAAAATATATACCTAAAATTATCATTTGGGACGAGGTATGCACGGTGTCGTTAGAAACACTAAAAACATTTCTTGATTGGCTATTGACAAAGAATACTGCTATGATTATGTGCGGCGATAATGGTCAACCACCACCCTTTGTTGGACAGTCTCCACATGAATGGCTGAAGAATAACGTAGATTATTATGAAGAAATAAATGATGACCATAGAGCTATCGATAAACCGCTGAAGGAATTTAAAAGGTTAATCAGACTGCAGCCAGATCAAATACAATGCGAGATTCTGCGTAAAGTAATTGCAGAGACTTCTATGAATGATTTTTGGACTTTATGGAATCCCGCTGATTTGATAGTCGCCAGTAGAAAAATAGTTCGTGATGAACTACAAAAGAAATTATTTACGTTACATAAAGAAAAGTTTTCGGATCTACCAGTACCTTTGTGTTATCGCCCATCAGATACTCGACGACAAAATATTGAAGTTGAAATACCAGGTGGAGACGCTGAAAATGTCCGGGTACAGAATCTTGTCTTGAATGATATCGTGTTGGTTGTTGTTGATGTTGTTGAGAGCGCGTTGAACATGGATAAATCGCCATGGACGTTAGGATACGCTATAACGATTCACTCGTCGCAGGGATTAACTATAGCTGATACTAGAATCTGGATTGTAGATGATCGTATCGAATGGTCAAATTTAGTCTATCTCGCCGTATCTCGAGTCAGGAGAATATCGCAACTGCGTAGGGTTATTGTAGATTACGTAATAACTGAAGAAATCAATGTCGATATCAATAAAAAATTAGTCAGCTATAAACAGTGTGACAAAAAAAATAAGCGTGACTTTGCTCTTGATGCTGAATTTATTATAATATTAAGACAACAACAGAATAATCATTGCGTAAGTTGCAACTGTAATATGTTATGGCAATATTCGAATAATAATCCAAGACAATTTACCGTAGACAGAATTAATAGTGATCTTGGTCATACACGTGATAATGTAATGCTGACCTGTCTTGAGTGTAATCGACGTCGAGGCTCTGGACGTTTACAAAATTGAACTTGGTGGTAATTGCGTATCCTCAGGAATTACTTGCAATTGTTCACGTACAAATCCACGTTGAGGGGCTGTAGAATCTAGTCTGTATATTGGAGATCTACCAGTGGATCTAACCACGCTAGAAATTTTATGTGTAGTCACGCTTCAGATAGGATCGGTTGCTCTTTTTTTACCACCTTCAAGTTCGCCAGGTTCATATAAATATCTAACTGTAACATTACCTAATACTGGTTGAGGTTGTTGTCCGTTATAGCTACGGGGTATATATTTTTTTTTGATCGTATTAGAAGGTTTCATGGAAGTTACACGAGTAATTTTATTATTCAACGCAGCTATCACACTCGGTAATCTTGCAACCCATTCATGAGATCTACCCTTGAAGTCAGTAGATATTTCCCTTGCATATTGATATCCGAATAACCGCTCAGCAAGTGTTCGATTAAATCGTTCAACGATTGCCTGATCACGATGAATTTCAGTATGTCCTCGTCTGATTTTAACGTTATGTTTCTTCATCAACGATGATACTACTCCAAGAAATTCTTTACCAGGATCAACTTGTAATAACCGTGGCCATCGTAGACCACCACGTTGATAAATGCATTCAAACGCAGATGCAACTTCAGATGCTGTCTTTGTTGATAATGGCTCCGCTTCTTTATATCTACTCGCAACATCAACAACAGTCAATGCGTATTTGTACGTATATTTTCGTCCACGTGTTTTAATGGTATCGTGTGGTAAAAAGAAAATATCTGCTTGATGAACTTCATTAGGAACGCTAACATCAAAATGCGCGTAATGAATTTTTTAGGTGGACTTAGGAAGATTTGCCATATTGCCTGTCATGCTAACCATGATGCAGCGACATCACGTGAAACTTTTGCCGCTTCGGCGAGTTTACTAATCGCTGCTTTATCTCTCCAGAATCCTCTCGGGGAATAATAAACAGATTCCATTATGATAGTTATATAATTAATTGCCAGCCCCTAGCACTAGTTTACCTTTCATAGCAGTTTTTACTAGAAAACTAGCTAATTTTTCTCTGAGAGATTTATTAGGTATAGAATTTAATGCGTGAATCAATTTCACATCTGCGAGATGTCGTTGTTGCAAATCTTTACTTTTATACGCGACATCATGAACGTAACACGCTTGATCAATCTTATTTACTGGATACTCTCCGGGTTTTGGTTGATCTTGATCATCAAGTCGGATATCAAGACGAGTTCCAGGACCACAATAATTATATCCGGGTAAATGTTTCTCACCGGGGTATTTAGCCCATGGAGCTCCTGGTAATTTTCCTAAGGAAGCAGCGATATCACCACCTGTCTTTGTTGGAACAAATTTATATTTCTTGGTGCCACATTTCACACACTTGCCTGTAAGTGCACGTCTTTTATTTCTTGTTGTTATTGTCGTTAATTCAGTAGTATCGGTAGGTGCTCTGCATCGAACACAATATAGAATCATATTATTTATTATATGGATATAATTGACTTTTCAGCGACACGAAAACAAGAGCCAGTAAAACACCATCCAGCGCTTCCGAATTCTATCAGAATGATTATAATAGGCCCATCTGGAAGTGGGAAGACGCAATTACTACTTAATCTAATAATGCGATGGCTCAAGTGGGATAAATTGTATTTAGTAGCGCCATCTGTGGATGATCAGCGATGTTACGAAGTACTTAAAGATTTTAATGAAAACGCAAAATCGTTACATGAAGAAAATATCATAGACTTTATTACTGATATTGATGAAGCGCCATCCGTAGATGATCTGGATGGATTCATTAATAATTTAGTGGTATACGATGATGTTATGCTGGACAAACAATCAAATCCAGCTAGAATATTTTCACGAGGTAGACATAAAAACACAGACGTGATTTATGTTACCCAGAAATATACACAAATTCCAAAAGTAATCAGGGATAACTGCAATATTTTGGTTGTATTTAATGGCGTAGATAATCATACGCTGCAAAATATTTATTATACTTGGTGTTCAGGCGACATGGACATGAATAAATTAAAAAATTTCTTTTCAAAAGCACAAGCTGCTCCCTTTGGTTTTGTAACAATAAATTTACATGGTCCTAGGTCAAGATATCGTAACGGACTTGATACAATTTTTGGATAAAAACCATAGCAGCAGAGAGGGTGGACCACAAACGTATGTGACCAGATTGTGAAAAAATCTGATCAATTAGAGAAGTTTTCATTATTAAGACAAAAAAGTTGTAGGGTTCACCCATTATTAAAGCAAAACTTTTTTTTCAGCCCTCGTAGGGACCCTTTAATTTCAAAAATAAGGTCTCTAAAAAGTTGTAGAGTCCACCCTCTCTGCTGCTCACCCCTACAAAATACCGTCAAGGGAAATGTAGAATAGGCCTGACTAATGAAGGCAAGAGTCATGACAGCTGATTGATTGGTATACCAGACTTACTATAATGATTCATGGCCAAGAGATAGCAGGTTCAGATCCTACCATTGGATTCACCCAGGTTAGTTATCATGATGTGTTCCTCGGCATGACACTATGCCAATGGCCTTGGGACTAAATAACCTACTTTTTTTGCTGTACTTTAAGACATTAGACCACACCTAAATCATTTTGGTTTATCAACATCTCCTTGTATCCCTATTATTTAGCATGGTTAATACACACCTTGAATATCCATGGATTTTCTAATCACTTTTCATGTCCTTGAATATGCTTGAATTGTGACGATATGTTGAGTTTGTTCTTGCATATACTTGAATTTTTTAAAATGAGAACAATATAAAATATTTGAGGCATATGTTTATGCATTTCATTTGCTTTATTGTTCATATTTTGAAAAAAAAAGATCATGTCCAGAGTTTTAAATGGACAGCACAAGAACCTGTCATCTACTGATTGCATGGGAGTGGTCTGTCTTATGCAACATCCTAGAACATATGCCTTTTGAGCTTTCACTATCAACTTTGTTTTTGTTGCTTTAA
>JAECUM010011563.1:0-20010 GCA_016617855.1 Megalonaias nervosa | reverse complement strand
GACGGGCTCCAGTCCAACATACCTATCTGACCTCACCCATGTGTACACACCTGCAAGATGCTTACGCTCCTCTTCTGACACTCGTATTCTCATCATTCCCACTATGAAGATGAAATCATATGGACAATGCTCTTTTGCATACCAGGGCCCAGCAACGTGGAACGAATTACCCACTGCACTCAGACACAAAGACACAGTGATCTCATTCAAGAGCGCTCTTAAAACTCACCTATTTCAACTGCAAGAACAGACTTAAAGACCTAATAATGTATCCTTGCCTTAAATATTTACAGCATATTTTCTGTTTCTACTTTCGTGGTGTTTGTTTTTAATTTTGTAATCATATCATTATATATGTTTTTTAAGTGTTGTCAAATGTTGCAAAGCGCTTAGAGCTTCTAAAGATTAGGCGCTATACAAAGTCCTCATTATTATTATTATTATAAGAAGTCTTTCAATGAAAACACCATGCTGATATGACCATTCATTCAGGAGTACTGATGAAAAGATTTTCAAGATAACCACTTTAGATGTCTGAGCAGCAGCATTTTCATTTTGCACAAACTAGATATTATAAGTCATTTGGCAAAAGACCTATGTTGATACAACCATCCACTCAGGAGTAGCAATAACAAGATTTTCAAGGTGGTCAGTGTAGTGGTCACATTGGATTTGAAAGTGGCACCATTTTCATTTAGGACCAACTAGACATCATAAGAAGTCTTCTGGTGAAAACCCCGTGGCAATATTACTTTCCATTACAGAGGAATAGCGATGACAAGATTTTCAAGATGACTGCTGTAGTGACCATATTGAACAACAGATTGGCACCACTTTCATTTAGGACCAATCAGATATGTTAAGAAGTCTTCTGGTGAAAACCTCATGGCAATATGAATTTCCATTTAGGAGTAGTAGTGATAAACAAAATCTTTAAGATGGCTGCTTTGGTGGCCATATGGGAAGTATTATGGTACTGTTTTTATTTAAGACCAACAAGATGTCATGAAATATATTTTAGTTAAAACCCCATGTTGGTGTGACCACCCACTGAGAAGTATTGATAACAAGATTTTCAAGATGGCCAATGGGATGGCCATACTGGACATTAGATTGGCACCATTTTCATTTAGGACCAACTAGACAGCAAATGAAGTCTTCTGGTGAAAATTTCATACCAATATGACTTTCCATTCAGAGTAAGCCTATAAACAAAAGTGAATGAAACTGGCATAGAACAAAATGTCTGGACACCAAACAGTACTATGATGTGAGGTTCATATCTTTTGTGAAAGGAAATGTTTTAGCATATTATATTTCTTTGAAAATATTTACCCCATCATATTAACATTTGGGAATAAACTGCAATACTAGCTAAAGATCCAGTGCCTGTAGTGAAGGTTGTGCTGTCATGAATGGGACCTGGTGATTGTGTAGCAAGCCACCAGAAGTGCAACAAGGTTCAACTTTCATCCGTGATTCCATATTGTGCAGACAGAACTGGAGAAATTTAACCGTTCATGCCAGTCAATTGACTCCACAATGTCTTGAATCAAAACATTGCATTCCAATGCTAGACTATTCAATGGCACTTAAACTTCATGAGCTGTGATCTTCACTGGGCACACCTGATCCCATGAGAGAATACATCAGTCAAATGAACCAATTGTGCTATGAGGCCAGTGCTTGCAATGTTATCTCTTGTGTTCTGCCTTAATGGTCAGGAAGGAAACTTGTTGGGCAACATGGATACTTTCTGTGAACCTTAGATAGAACTTTAATATGTGAACTAGGTCCTGCAACTCTGCCTCTGAACGACTTAGACAATGAGGGTGAATGGTTACTTTCTCATTGCTTGAAGATGGCAACCTCTTCTTACACAAACTGTCAGGCTGTTTTATCAGGACTGAACCATTGGATAGGAATTAGAGGTAGTTTAGTTCGACGGAGTTTGCTTGGGCTATCAGGTAACATGTCTTGCAACAAAGCAGCTTCAGTGAGGCTGAAGACAGGACTCAAAGTGAGGTGAACCTAGCCTTAAAGAAGTTCCACTTAGAAAATCTGGTGAGTGAGGGGGGCCTGGACAGGTTGAAATTTGACAACAGGTTAGACAGATACTTGTGAAAAATAACCTCTCTTTTGTGATATCTGAATGTGTCATAAATCATGGAACAATAAACTTTGACAGCAATGGGTAGCAAACTTCTCTTCAACGAGAAAAAGGAAGAAATCAGCCAATTCTGGAATAGTGTCATACATATATTTCATTTCTATTGTGTGCTTGACTGTCTTCCATGATTGAGGGTATAGTTCTGGCTTCAATGATTATTGTCTTGGCTGAGGGTTGTGTCTACCTGACTTTTGTAAGTTTCTGAAAGATGTTTACTTGAATTTAAGTTCAAGGTCTGATGAATAAGTGCAATTTTTCCATTTAAATGTTCCACATCCTTGGCATTCTATTGCATCTCAGGTCAAGTGAAATTATTATATACAGGATGAGGTAAACACTTATTCATTCCTCTTTTAAGTTCAGTCTGGAATCATTTACTGCTGTGTTCTGATATGATTTGGGGGGACTCATTTATTTAAATCATTCACTGGAATTACAAAGTGCTCATTGAGGTTTTGGACTAAAACACTAGTTTGGGATTATAGTGAATTCATTCAAAGGCTTCTTTTGATTATACCATTATGATGCATCAAGACTATTGGTATTTTAGCACCTTCAAGACTATTGGTATATCAACACATTCAATATTGGAATTCATTCAAAACATTCTATACTTCTGGACTTGTGACAGAAAATTTAGGGCTATTTGGGATTGAATTCACAATAGTTTAAGTTCCTCTTAAGTTTTCACTTTGAAACTAAGAGAAATAAATTATGTTATTAAAAACAAACTTGTTAGTTTTGTTTCTTTCTGTTCCTTAGTTTACAACCAAAGAGTTTAAAAAATAGTTGCCAAGTGGCTGATGTCATTGGACAGACACCAGCTGACAAAAAACTGCATCACATTTGATTGTACACCTTCAAAGAGCAGGGTCTTGTAGCTGTTGAGATCCTCTCCATGATTCATGTACTGACCTCTTTTGAGCCAAGGCTCCCTTCACAAAGAAATACACATTAAGATGGAGCTTGTCCAGAGAGAGAGAAAGCTGAATGACCTAGGTTGTTGGAGCGATGTAGAGTTTACAATAATCTCCTTGGGAAAGTTTATGACAAGGCTGAGTAGATTGATGACCCAGAAATTTGTTCCATCAATGACTTGTCAGAGCTAATTGAAAAATCTGGTCATCCCCTTTTAAACTACCTTTGGGATCAAGACTGATGGGGGAAAGGCACACACCTACAATCACCCAGCTGACTAACTGAGTATCAATAGCCTAGGCCAAGCTTTGTGAATAGAGAGATGAAGATCGGCAGTTTGTGGGTCTTTTTTGTCACAAAGAGGTTTATGAACAGGTAATACCAAAGAGCACAAACTCAACAAAAAAGAGATGGCAAGACCAATCTTTGTGTAGCAGTTGGCTTCTCCCTCCAACCCATATCTGCAAATGTGATCATTCTTGTTCTTGGTTTAGCTCAAGCTTAAACTGATAAACACCCATTATATTGGTTGCTATCTAATGGGGACAAGGGGATGCAGTTTGTACAAAGTATTTCCCTTCATCTATATAAATATACTGATAGAAAAGACACATTTTTTCATCTTTTCAGAAGGACTGGATTCAGGGGGAAACATTTTTTTTTCCTGATGTTAATGTGATTGGGTAATGTATTCAATGGAGAAAGTTAAACATCATATCTTGATCTTGATGCTTCCACCTGCAAAGTGTAGCACCATTGTGTTTCAATCACCTACCATGGGTGACAGTTAAGTGTCCAGTTAACTTACCTTCTTCACTCCAAATCCAGGAAAGAGAGGACTAGCTGAGGGTTGTGACACAACCAGGGTGGCCAGAGACTGACAGTAAGCCATAACTCTACAGTTTCCACCCTGAAAATGGAGAGCAGATCTTTTATTATGTAACATTTAACCATTTTTGCAGATATAAAAAAATAATGTACTTCATTTAGTTCCATAGATAGGATTAAATTTATCATATAAGCAATTTTCATGAGTCTTGTTTGAGGTAATTATAAAGCTAGTGATATGCTTCTCACCTGCAGTCATCACTGAAAAAGCATGAGGCCAAACCATCTGATCTGAACTGAAGATAGTTCGGACTTACGGAAGAGCATGTAGCTAGTTTATCCTGCATGCAGAAGCTAAAGCTGTCAGGAAACACGTATTGAAAGGTAGAATCTTTAGCAAGGTGTTGGCTAGAGGCTTGAATTTATTCAAATTGGGCCATGTTAAAACCCAGGACAGATTCAATTTTGGAAACAGTGTGAGGGAATTTGGTTGATTGAGATCAAGAATGGTGAAAAGATCCAACAGGTCTTTATCATGCCCAATATCATGTCTACCACGATGTCGAAATGTGTCTGATATAAAAAAGCAGTAGTTTTTTATAGTAATTGGAGACAACTGTTTTTTATCAAAGAAAAAAGTCGGCCAGTTGAGGGTCTGAGGCACTCAGAGGGATGGTGTTATTGGTATGCACCAGTCCTGGAAAACATGCCACTTTCTCATAAGTCTTCACAGTGGAGGCCATTTTGCTCTCAAGATTCTCTCCATAACTGAAGGTTTAAATCATTTGTCCTGTAAGGCTGCCCTGATAAAAGCCAAGCATGCAGAAGAAGACTTTCCAGGTAGGGATGGGACACCCATGACTACTGTTGTTTGAGAAGATTCAGGTTTGCCAGAATCTTCCTGGACAGATCTATTGCTAGATCGAGTAAATCGGTAACCCAAGACTTGCCCCATCTGAGAGGGCTTTCAGAATCATCCCGCATTTCAGGTCTGATACCTTCTGGATTATTTTTGGTGTCAGGACTGTGGGAGGGTAGGCAAATGTCCACAACCCCTCCCAACTGACTGACTGTGCATCCATGGCTCAAGCTTCTGGGTCTGGGACTGGAGAGACAGAGGTGGGTAACTTGTGATTCCACCTATTTGCAAAAATGTCGATCACTGGACGCCCACCCCAAGTGTGCAGATCTGAGTGAAGACCGATGGGTTGAGAGACCATTCCATGTGAAGGACTTGACCCCTCCTTGATAGAGTGTTGACCAAGGCAATGAGTCTGCCAGGAATAATGTGCCTGATTTATATGTTGATATGGAGATTGTTGCACCAATGAAGAAAGTGCCAAATCAGAACATACAAGTTGGGTAAATTTGGTGCCCTGTGCTTGAAGAGATTCCAACCTGGGTTGTGCCACTGATGCAGGAATGATCATTTCTCTGGCCTGATCATGACTGTTTGATCAAGGCACCATAATGCAAGCAATATCATTTGTAAGAGGTGTATAAAAAGATGGCAGTGTGGGATCAAGTCTGCGACTATACTGAATAATCAAAGGAGTTTGCAAGACCTCTTTCTCTGAAATCCAAGTTCTGTTGGAAACGGACTTAATGAGTTCGATGATTCTGATTATGCAAACAAGAGGAAGCCGCACTAGATTCGGGTTGGTCAAAAGCTCCGTTCTCAGATGGACACAATTCTGGGATGGATGGAGGTCGGACTTTTCCCAGTCCAGTACAAAGCATAGATGAGCTAAAAGAGAGAGACTGTTACTGCCTTGCAGCAGGATGGAACTTATCATGTGATTCTAGAGTATGTCATCCAGGTATGCTACCACTGTCATAGATGACAATCGGAACAGGGTGACAACACAAACAGTAACCTTGGTATACCCCAAAGGCTGATATTGAGGCCAAAGGGAAAGACTTTGAACTGATAAATTGTGTTGCAGTAAGCAAAATTGAGAAATTCTCTGATGCAGGGTGGATAGGGATGTGAAAATAAACATCGGCCAGATCAAGACTCATGGCATACTCAAAGCCATTCATGCCAGTATGCTTTCTTTTAAATTTGGCTGAATTCTGTTGAGTTTTAAATTTTTCATTTTAGTAACATTGATCACATCTTAATAATTTGTAAACAAAACTGAAAGCACTTCAGGTCAGACTGCTTTCTATCAAAGTTGATCAAATTTTATTCAGTGTTTGTTGAAAATCAGCAATTTCGTTTTCATGGATTTTCAAGTGATAGTAATGGTGGCCATATTTATTAGATTGGCATCGTTTGTATGAACCTGAAAGAGCTTCAGGCCAGGATGCTTTCTATCAAATTTGGTCAAATCCTGTTAAAAATTTTTGAGAATAAGTTTCAGATTTTAAAATTTAACTGAATCCATATTTGATGGTGTTTGGTATCATTTGTATAATCTGAAAGGCCTTTATGCCAGGATGATTTCTTCCAAATTTGGTCAAATTCAGCTGAGCAGTTCCAAACTGAAGTCATTTAAAGGTTTTCTATTTTCAGCAATGATGGCCATATTCAATGTCAATAATCATTGTTTGAACAAATCTGAAAGACCTTCATGTTAAAATACTTTCTCCCAATGCTGCTGGGCATTTTTGAAAAACGATTCCTTTGATGGAACTACTGGATGACATGAATTTGCTTTTAACTATTGAGTGTTAAAACCATCTTTGATAACAAGAGCTTCAAATTCACTGCTGTGGAGGACATAATGGATGTCAACTATGCATCATTTTCATCAAATCAGGCAAAGCAGCAGGATATAACAAAGTCCTGCCTGAGTTCTTGAAGTGGCCCAAAGGCAAAGGAATGGCTGGCCACTTTTTAAAACCGGGTTGTGAGGGAAAAGTGCATGCCAACTTTGTGGCGCCAGGCACAGATTATTGCGATCCCAAAGCCTGGCAAAGATCCCCATAATGCAGCGAGTTATTGGCCGATCTCCTTGCTTTCTGTCTGTTTTAAGGTACTTGAGTGCCTGATTCTCCAAAGAATTGGTCCAGACTTGGAGAATATCATAACTGTTGAGCAAGCAGGTTTCAGGCATGGCCATAGCACTTGTGATCTAGTCCTTGCCCTGACTACGTTTGTTGAAAACGTTTTTCAGAGAAATCTTAAAACTAGAGTTGTTTTCCTTGATCTAATAGCGGCATATGACACAGTCTGGCATGCAGGGCTGTTGTTGAAAATTTCCAGAGTATTGCTGCGCTAGATAGTTGAGACTATCAAATTGTTCCTTTGTGACAGGCGCTTCAGAGTGCACATCAGAGAGAGATGCAACTCGTGGAGGCGTCAGACTAATGGACTCCCACAAGGGTTTGTTCTTTCGCCAAGTTTGTTCAATGTTTACATCAATGAATTACCTGTGACACAGTCGCACAAGTTCATGTATGCAGATGATATTGCTCTTGGGACCCAAAGTCGCTCAAAAACCATTACAAAAACTGCAACAACTTCAACTCCAACAACACCAAGATCAAGAATGGATACCCAAGGTAGCCCTCAGATGGACCTCCAAAAAGTAATGAATATGTCAAACAAATTCAAGAAACCTGTCTCTTTTCTTGAAAATGTGTCATATATACCTACTATAAATAGAACATAAAGTTCATGTAGGTCTTGGATGGACAAATGTACTCTTATGCTATTTTACACAGCAGTCTTATTTTTCAGACTATTCTCAAATTCATATCGTGTGTGGGATTAAAGAAACAATAATAAAAATGACACAAGTTTATACTACATTATGTTTGATTTTTTAAAAAGATGTACCTAAAAAGCATAAGCAAGTGTAAGACATAATTAGTAGGGGTGAAATGATACAGAAAACTGTCTTCTGACTCTTCAATATTTTTCCACCTGCAGATCACAGTTCAACCATCAGTGTATGATGTAACTGGGCACTGTCTGCCTTGTCCAGTCATATGGCTGAATTATCAGAACCCATCAAATTCCTACCTATAAACCCTACATGTTATAAATCCTGTGCTGATGCTGAGCTGGTTGTTCCTTACAACATGTACAAGTTAAAGTTTCTTATTGGTATGTATACAAATCCCAACAGATAGGATTCGCATTATGCATTAGATTAAGGGAAATGTGTCAGATTTCAATGAAAAACAATTTTTTGGTGTGACCAGTAATTTAATTTGTGTCAACATGATGAAATCATGAGGAAATCAAGCACTCCCATGCCCTAAAAGCAACACTGGATTTAAATAAGAATTTCATAATCAACTTCAAGTGGTTTTTGCTAAATCCTGATAAAAATATGCATTAAAAAAATAAAATCTGCAGTATTGGTCAATCAGGTCAATGACTTTTGACTATGATAATGTGTGCAAAATATCATGACTCTAAGTTTAATAGTTTTTCTGCTATCATACAAAAACACACAGACATATGGCAGCAAAACAATGTGCCCCTTCTGCTATCATAGTGAAGGCATACAAAAAATTGCGTTTGTATAACAAGACAAATTTTTATATTTCAGAGACTTATAAATATTCAGAAATGTTATTTATGTTTATCAAAAGGTTTCCATTCAATCCAATTATATTCCCAAGAAAGATGAAGCATAATATTATTATTATTTCTACCTCACAAATCTTGATAGTTTTGTCCAAAGTAAACTGTCCTACAAGCAATGGCTGACTGTTAATCTTTGTTGGGCTGCTCTGTGACATACCAAGTCCACCAGTTGTCCTGAAAATATGAAACATTAATGACTCTATGATGCACAATCAGAAAATCATATTTGTGAGAGAGCACATTTTTAAGTAAATTATGTTTCTTCGGGAATACTTACCCAATCATATTACATTAGGAATATTAGCCTGCTACCTCGTAAATCCAGCCCTACTAAAAGATGAAAATCGTCTTATTGTCTATTTTTAGATAGACAAAAGCAAGTAACTCTTGCCCATTACCTCCCTTGATACCACCGGTGTTGCTGTCTTTTAGCTGAGCGAGACATTAAAGTGGATGCTCACATGGTGGGATGGTTGGGAGGGTTTTTTAAGTAATGTAATTGGGTAAGTATTCTTGGAGAAACATAATTACTTTAAAATTTGATTTCTCCTTCGAATATGTTTCCCAATCACATTACATTATGAGAATAAGTAATATGATGAGGGGATGCTGAGAATCCAACTTCTACCTCGGTTATATTACATTACGAGAATAAGTAATAGGAGGAGGGGATGCTGAGAATCCGGCTTCTACCTCGGTTATCCTTCTGAATATGAGTGGCTGGATTCCCCACATGAAAGATAACCCGTTCTCCTATTGACCTAAGCAACACAGCCCGAGATCCCTTGATCTGGAACTCGTGTGTGTGTGTGTGTGTATGTATATATGTACATATACATATATACAGACACATATACACATGGCTGAGAAGATAAATGAGATCTTCTCACCTACCAAAATTTTCACTGGCAAATCCAGCAAAGCTAATGTGCTGTGTTGATTGGTCTGGTTGGGTCTGGTGGCCATATATATATTGCTGCCACTGGCCCTACCAGAGACAATGTTTGTCTCAGCACTGCTTAACCTCTGAGGTAAAAATATGAGAAGGTTGACTCTGCATACTGGCCAACAGCTTCTGTAATGTCTCAGATCGAAACATTGCGTTCAAAAGTGAGGCTCACAGAAATGGCTCTGATCTTGTGACCTGTAATCCTCATGAGGCAACTCTTATCTTGAAAGATCTCAGAGTATGCTGAACATATAACCCATTTCAACCATGAAGAAAGGGCTTGAGGGATGATGCCTTGTTTTCTGACTTTGACCAGGAGGAAGTGATAATTGTGCATGTCATGACTTTTCTGTTTGTATCTCAAGTAGTGCTTAAGGGTGCAGATGTGAGGCTACTCTGAACTGGTGAGATGTCAGAATACACCAAGCATATGACCCCTTTCACCCAGGAATAAAGGGCATGAAGCGTGATATCTTGTGTTCTGTCTCACAGACATTGCTTGAAACTTCAGAGCAGTAAGCCACGAGAGAAGAGGCGTTGCTCATGTCATAACTTGTCTCTGTGCATCTCAAGTAGTGCTTGAGGGTGCAGACAGGATCTTGCATGGCTGCCTCTCTAGACTTGTCTATGGAAAAGAGAGGATGAATGACAACTCTTCGGTTACCTACAGATGGCAACCGATTCTTGGCAACTAGGCCTGGTTGTGTAAGGAGGACTACTGAACGATCTGAACTGAACAGAAGATAGTTTGGGTCGACTGAAAGGGCATGTAGCTCACTGCTATTGCATGTGAAGGCTAAAGCTATCAGGAAGCATGTCTTTTATGATAGGATCTTTAGCGAATCATGAACGAGAGGTTCAAACTTGCTTGAGTTGAGCCAAGTTCCATTTTGGAAACAATGTTATGGATTTGGGTTGCTGAAGATCAAATTGTCTAACAGATCTGAGAAATCTTTATCATGCCCAATGTCACATCTGTCTCTATCCCACACAAACATGTTGCCATTATGCCAGAATTTGTCCAATATCATAAGGCGGTAGCCTTTGGTAATGATTGGAGTCCAACTGTTTCTCCTCCAAGAACTGAGCCAGAGAAAGTCAGCCGGTTGAGGGATAGAGGCATGCAGATGGGTGATATAGATGGTTATTCTTGAGATTCTCTCCACAAATGAAAGTTTGAATTTTCTGACTTGCAAGGCTATACTGGTAAAAGCTGAGCATGTAGAACAGGGTTGTTGATTCAGGTTGGCCGGAATCTTCCTGGGTGTACTATTGTTGGGAAACAAAGATTGGTGATACAGGGCTTGTACCCTCAAAGAGGGGGTATCGGAGTCATCTTGCCATTCTGACCCTGTAATTGTAGCTCCGTTGCATCCACATAGAAAAATGCCAAATCAGAACACCAAACAAGTGGTCTGGTACCTCACTGTTTGAGGATATAGGTCACCACCACAGTGTTGTCGCATCAAAAGAGGACTGTTTCACCCCCAGGATCGATCTTTACAGAAATGAAAGGTACTGATGACAGCCCTCCTTTTTAGGATATTGATGCGCAGAGGTCGTTCCCCCAGTGTTGCTAATGGTAGTGAAGGTCAGCAACGTGTGGGTATTCCAACCATGTGCACTGGCAGCGGAACTTTACATTATTTCTGCTTGGGGTTCTTCACAGGGATTAAAATGGTCAGCCAGCCTGCATTGCCCCACTGACGTGGGAATGATCAAATTTTGGGTGTGATCATGACTGCTTGATTAAGAGGATGTAAAATGGGGTGCCAATGTTCTGGCAAGGTCCGCATAACGAGATGGCCGAGTGGTGTCTGGTCCATCGCCGTAAAATAGCAGAGGCATTGCAAGAACTCTCCTGATGAATTCCAAGTCTTGATGGAAACAGACTTGAGTTTGACAATTCTGGGAGCATGAACATAAGGGGACGCACCAGATTACGGTTGGCTAAGAAGTCTGTGCCCAGATGGCTGAAATTCTGGGATGTATAGAGGTCTGAATTTCCCAGTTTGTGAAAAGTCCTGGACGATCGAGCAGAGAAATAAGATTGTTCCCCCTTGCAGTAGGATAGAACTTACCATGTGTTTCTTTAAGATACTGCCCAGGTACGCTACTGTTGATGTAAATGATGATGCCAGGAATGAGGAGATGGCAGAGTCCCTAGTGTGAGTGAATGAGTTGTTGATGAGGGTAAAAGGGAAGAATGGGGAGTTGATAATGGCAGTAAATGTGGAAACTAGCAATAGACGAGGTGGATAGGGAAGTCGAAGTATACATCTGTCAGATCGAGACTAACAGCATACTCGCCCCATCTGACAGGGAGGTGGAATGACATCGCCTTCCACTTCTTGAATATGGTGACAAGACTCCAGTTGATGATGGGCCTCCATCTGCTGTTTGCATGCCAAAAGTGAGTCTTGAGTATCTCATTGGGAAATGTGTCCTTAGCACAAGCTCCCGCATCTTTCATGAGTGACCATATCCCCTGTTATCAAAAGGCATCCACTTCCCGATCTGACAGTGAATGGCATGGAGGGGTCAGGGGATTGATGATGTACGAAACCTCGAAGCCCCTCCAACTGACCTGGATCAGCCCCCCCCCTCTTCTGAGGGAACAGAGAGCTCCAATCAGTTTCATACAGCTACTGTACTATTGCATGATAGTGGTTGATGTGGGTGCACATGTGACTATCACCCTTATTGTGCGCTGGGTTCTCATCCGGTTTGGCTTCAAGCTGAGCATAGTCATGCTGGGTGGACTTGTCGACTCTGCTTGGTCCTATCTGTGCAAGACGTGCTCTCCCTTGAGTATAAGCTGTGAGTACTCTAATATCTGGCATTGCTGGTAAAGACAGCACTGCTGGCATCGCCGCACTGCCGGCCTTTCCAGCACTGCCTGCATCACTGTCCTTTCCTGCACTGTCAGCAATACCACACTGCTGGCCTTTCCAACACTACCAGTATCTCCAGCCTTTCCTGTACTGTCAGCATTGATGCACTACTGGCCTTTCCAACACCATCACTGCACATGTCAGTCTGGCATGCACCTGTGCCGGCCCCTCCAAAGCCGTGGCTGATCGGGCAGATTTCTCATCGAAATTGCCAGTGAAATAATGATATGATGCAGACTGCCCAGCTAGATGTGGATATATCACTAAGATCCCCGTAAACTTTGTGTAGTTGGCCCATTCCAGCCAAGAGATCTCCATGCTGGGACAGCTGGGCTGCTGGTAATGGATGGCTGGTGTCGGTGCAGCAGTATTATTATTATTATTATTGGGTCCAGCTAATTAATCATAAATCCCATGCACCCCAACTTACTGGCCCAAAGGCCATGCTCTGACATGTGGAGGATTACCCCATTTGGGTTGCCTAAAAATGGGGAATATTCCCCTAATTTTTGCTCAGATTGAAGAGAGTGCTGCTTCGACTGCTGTACTGATTGATGCATCTTATCCAGTGACGGATGTTCCCATCCTTTATCCTCTCCATCCCCTGACGTAATGGTATGTGTTGGTTCTGTGTGACAAACTTTAGCCAATGGTGGTGGTGGTGGGGGTGGGGTTTTCCAGTGACCCCCACAAGGCTTGCCACTGGGCTGATTTGGGGTGGAGACTAAAGATGTCAGAGATATCCTGCCATGACCTCGACTGTCTCTCTTTCCCCTTTTCCACTTTCTGAAGTACAGCAGTGCATCTGTTTTCCAAACAAACATTGCATATTTAGCTCCTTCACTTCAAGGCCAAACAGGGCGGCCTTTGTGCATGTGCATGTCTAGTGTAAACATTCCTCCTGAAACGACACAAGATGCAAGAAAACAAAGCATAGACTAGCAAATTAGTATGTGACTAACTAGCTGATAGTATAAATCATCTAACTTGGCAGCCCAGACTACATATTATAGACACTGTATATCAGAAACAATGTATACATAACATAACAAAACAGGAGTCATGACGGACTTCCATGCTTTGAAATTGCATATAGATCGATTAAAGAAATATTCTGCGGAAAAGACACAAAAGACACATACTAAAGCAGAATCTAATAAAGGGTTGAAATTACTAGGTCGCGAAAACACTACCGTAACAAACAGACCTGTAAGAGTTACTGCCCTTTGTCTATCTAAAAATAGACAATAAGACGATTTTCATCATTTTAGTAGGGCTGAATTCGCGAGGTAGCAGGCTAACATTCCCAACGTAATGTGATTGGGGAACATATTCGAAAGAGAAATCACAAAACTGTCTCATATTTTTTAATGGAACAATTTAACTAACAGTCCTTTCATGGAATACTGCAACTAAACCACGATTTTGTATGAAATGCTGCCAATGACATGATTCTTATATGGAATCATGAAACTAACATGATTATTCTTTACAGAATTCTGTAACATGATTTATTTCCAAGCATAAATACATTTGTAGAAGTTTTATTCACGCTGATGTCAACATACTGATTACCAATCAGTACAATGCATGTGTATATCATGAAATACTCTGAATTTACTAATACACTGAATTATGGTACATGGTCCACTGTACTTGGTTCTTATTAATACAAATGTATGTATCTCTATTTACATACCTGGCATGATGAAAGTTAATCTTTAATATAGTACATACAATGTAATATGATGATAAAAGTTTTATTTAAATACAAGCATATCATGGGAGATAAAAACAGAAAAACAAATGACGACAAACTTTACAGACAGAGAATGTAAGCACTTAATTCTCTTTGCCTTAATTTCTTGTCACAAATGTTTGCATAAAAATACCAGTAATTAATTAAGTATATACACAATGAGGGAATTCCCCCTCTGGCATTTTCATAAGTAGGACTTTGCAATTTGTAAGGGAAGGCAGGTTTCTATATGAGAACAGTAAATACAATTAGACCCATTACTTTAAGTTTCAACAAGCATGTGTTTTAAATGAACAATGCCAAAACTTACAGTTATTTATCTTTTTTACCAACACAAAAGCAGCAATTGTGTGTAATGGCATTAAGTTATATGCACTACAACTGCATGCAACAGCAGTGTGTAATGGCATAACATTATATACACTACAACTGCATGCAACAGCAGTGTGTAATGGCATAACATTATATACACTACAACTGCATGGAACAGCAGTGATATTACCACAGAATACCAAAAACTTCATGTCTGCCATTTTACAACCTCAGCTAGCACAGTTGGTAAAATGCCTATAGCAAAATAAATTAAATTCTTCAATTGCTAAAGGTCACTTAGCATTGATTAAGGTTGACTTAAAGTCAAGCACTTACATGATCAGTTTGAGCTCTGTTAATATTCATGAATGTTACGGGTTTCATATGGCAAATTAACAGTGCACAATTTTCATTCACTCATGTATGTCTATATGGAGTATTTAATTATAGTTCATGATTGTAGATTGTAATGGTCATTTTGTAAACAACATTATATACCTCCATGATTAATGGTTGCACTTCAAGATAATTTAGGCAACCATGTTTACATGGCCTTTTGACCTTGGAAATTCCTAGAAGTGATCTTGTTGTTGAATTGAAGGTGAAAATAACCTTCATCCTGGTTCTCTTACTGAGTCTTAGTTTTTTTATATAAAGGTAGCGATAAACAGAATAATTTATTCCTAACTTAACATCTATAGTTGAATCAGTCTTTAAGTTGTGTTCAATTATTATTTTAAAGCAGTGGTTCCCAAACTTTTTCAGACCACTGCCCCTTTGGTTATCCTCTGCACCCCCTACCTTACCCCGTAAAAAAGCATTACTCAACATTAGCATACCCCCTTGGTCATCCCTCTGCCCCGCAGGGGGCGGTACCACCCACTTTGGGAACCACTGCTTTAGAGGATTTATTTATTTCAATCATTCACTGGAATTACAAAGTGCTCATTGAGTTTAGGACAAAGTCACTATTTTTGGATTAATGTTGATTCATTTAAAAACATTCTGGATTATATCATCGTGATACATCAAAACTGTTGACACATTATCTACATTCATGGCTTCTGAGACATCAGCACATTCAAGATCGGAATTCATTTGGAGCACCACTGGAATTCATTCTGAACACTATACTTGTAGGGTAATTTTTAAGACTATTTGGGATGTAAATCACAATTCTGTAAGTTGTTTTTAAATTTTCACTTTGTATTCTAGGAAAATAAATTATCTGTTGAATTTTACAAAACTTGTTGGTTATTTAGTTGAAGACCATACAGTCATAACAAAAGATTCATTAAATTTAGTAGGGATTCATCCTGTGTCTAGAAGACAAAACAGAAGGCATAAACTTGCAAAATACAACTGGTTCACTTCTGTATAATAGATGACACAGTTTGTTACAGGCAGTAGAGATTAGATACTTTTGTCTTCTATATCTTGACCAGCAAAATAGATATCAAAGTTTTGGACAAACCTAGATTTTTGCAGCTGTTGTTTGAGACTGTCAATCTCTCCCTTCAGTCTGTTACATTCTTCAACTGCCATCTGATATTGCATTCTGATTTGAGCTGCATCCATCTCTGAACGTCTTCTTTGTTCTTTTTCTTTCTCTAACTCCTGCAGCACACGATCTCTTTCTGCAGTGTCCAGTGCCTAAAGGAAAAAGCATGGTACTGGCAATCTCCTCTTATATCAAACCCCATCCCTAGATAAAAATGACTGACTTTACTCAGTACTATTCATTATGTTATATTACACAGGAAACTGCTTTGTTGGCTTTGTTTTTAAAGCTTGTTTCTGCTGCTGAATGCATAAAAATTGGAATTCTTCAGCATTTCTGTACACAACAAACACATATTTTTTAATTATTACTTAATTTTGCACTGCTGTTATGGCAACACTTAGTTCTTTACTATGGCAAGAAGACATAAAATTAATTTTAACAGTATGTAAAGGGACACTATCATGGCAAGGTGACTGTAAATAAAAAAATTAAAACCTGAGAACTAGAGACAAATTCTGGTATATACA
Source organism: Megalonaias nervosa (assembly GCA_016617855.1). Lineage (NCBI taxonomy): Eukaryota > Metazoa > Mollusca > Bivalvia > Unionida > Unionidae > Megalonaias > Megalonaias nervosa. The sequence goes on along the minus strand of JAECUM010011563.1, from coordinate 3,603 downwards.
AATCAAAAGCGTAATGATCTGCACTCATAAATTTAATTTTAAAACCATTTTATGCCAAATATGGGTGATTTAGAAGGTTTTAGGTTTTGCTGAAGATTTATGTGACTTAATGAAAACTACTTCAACTCCAGATTTTTTCATAAGAGCTATTACATCTGATGTAGAAAATATTAGCTGTCAGGATACTTTCTAAAATTAACAGATGAACAACAGTAGAACATCAATAATTCAAACTCCACGACAGAAATGGAGACTGTTCTGATAAAGAATAGTTTAAATGAATAAGTTTGGTAGGTATACATAGGCCATAACATGCGAAAATATCCTTTTGGACAATATGAGATCATCACAGAACACTAATTTCATACAACAGAATTTTTAACATAAAAATATTCTTTCATGATACATTCAAACTAGTTTATCTATTTAATATTCAAGACAGGTCCATGAAATGAGCTACCTTACTTTTGGGTAAGATTATTCTTTTCGAAGTATATAAATCTCAGAATGTCAATGTTTTGTCTGAAGGAAAATTTTCTCACGCTGTTGCAATTAACTATAGCAATTTATTAATCATATATGAGTTGTGGTTCCTGAGGATAAGTACCTTGATAGACTTGGCATAAATAACTCTAATATCCTGTCTCTTGGCTTTAGCATTACACTGGGGGCATTTTCCTCCCTGTCCCCTCAGCCACTTTTCTATACAGCTGTTACATGAAGAAAAGAAAAATCCTGCATGAATGCTCATTATGTAAAAGATTTACACACATTAAACAAGTTGAATAGCGACCATGTTTTTCAATTCTTGTCAAATAATCCTGTTCATAAAAGTGTTTTTGGTTTGAGCCCATAAAATGTGTAAGGTGCCCTGAAGTGGCATTTAAAAGCACAGCTTTTTGCTCTCCTTGGCACACACCCCAACCCCCCATTTTTCAGTACTAGCTGAAATATTGTTTACATTGAGATATATCTTTAAAAAAACATAATATTTTTGCAGAATATCAAAAAATGTCATTGATTGCATCAGTAGCATTGCAAGAAATTCTGCCCCCTCTGCCCAATTATATTATGGGCCCACTACCTCTAAAAGAACATGTTTTATGGGAATTTTGCTACTCCTCATATTCTTGCATATTCTGTACATTTATTTCAGAAGTACAAATGTCATGGAAATTTAAATAAATATTCTGCACTGAAAATTATAATTCCCTTGATCCATCAGTGCAGGAAAAATCAATCATGGCAGTTTAAGATTGGTTGTGAATAAAATGGTAGAGGAGAGATTCTGTAATTGGTGATGCTGATGAAACTGAGGAAAAATTTCAGTAAACAGGCTTCTCTTGGATATGATAAGCTCTCAAGACAATGAAATTGTAAGCTTGTGGCCAATTAAAAAATTTACAACAATGCAAAGATTTTACCATAGAAAAACTGCACAATTTCTTCTGAAATTATTATGACTAAAAGAGACCAAATCTACAAAAGATCACAAATAAAGCTTGCAGAACTATGTCAAACATGCTATTTTATATTATACACTGTATTCACAGTATGTTAACCATACCACGTGTTTGGACATCATAATTATATATATATATATATATATACAGTGTGACCCCACTATAACACGGTAGTTGGGAGCCACAGAACCCGACTGTGTTATAGACTGAACCGTGTTATAAGCAACCAGGTCAGCTGAAGAAAACGATGCATATACCCGAAAAAATGTGCAGGGTGGGTGGGTGGTTGGGTAGGTAATAAATGCGGGCGCAAAATACGTGCTTCACTGGCACAGTTATCATCTTAAATCGATGCATATTAAATGAGAAATACACCTGTAATGAAAACAGAGAAGGTATATATAATATTTTACTTTATTCAGAGAACCACGCATTGGTAAATATACGTGTATACTGTTTATATACAGATGTCTAATGTATAGCAATGAATAAAGTATCAACACTGTGTACTCATCCGCGAATTACGTCACATACATTGAATCCAAAATACAAGTAATTCCATCGAAAATATGCACACACACAGATTTAAAATATTCAATAATTTTGTTACATGTCATATAGGTCTGTATTCAGTGGGAAAAAAAATAGGACAATCACGTAACGAATGATGAAGCACGTTTGCTTTTCAGTACCTCCCAAGTCGGTAAAAGTTAGCGTCTTCAGCGCCGTCGGTAGAGTTTGTAAGCATAAACTTTTTCCCTGTAAAAAGGAAACTTTCACAGCACAGTAAGTGTTCCAGTCACGTTGGAAACTGAAACAATCAATCAGATTTCATTGCTTTTATTTAAGTTCGGTACTGACTTCCTTTGAAGAAAGGTTCTTTGTTTTTATTGAAGATTGTAGTCGGCTTTCTTTGATGAAGGGTACATGTGTTATTGAAGTCACCGCTAAAGGACAGCTTTGGAGAACCAAACAAATGCCCATTTCTTATTGTGGCGGCAACATCAAAAGCTTGTACTACATGATTGAGACTGATTTTTTCCCATTTGCTTAGTATGTTTTCATTACAATCGGTGCTTCAAAGGTAATGTTTTCTTTGAAATTTCAGCTACCATTTTATCTGGGTACATTGTTTTAAATGAATTGGCCATGTATGGTCAATTGTAGTTGCTGTTCCTCCCTGCCTGTTGAATAGACAAGTGAGAGCTTGCTTTTTGTTTTTTTTACATTTGTGGTAGTGGAGTGATGCTGCCTTCCACGCATGCGTCAGAAATTAAAAGAAAGAGTAAATCGACGATAGAGACGCAGGTGTTCTGGCCTGATGACAGGGATTACTACAGAAAATGTGAATGTTCTGAAGGATTTAATTCTGCGTGAAAAGAAGATGAATTTTACTTACCATCCACATACAAATGTCAGTCTCTGTAAATATATTAGTTACTAGCGAGCGGCCAAAAATCCGACGAAAGATAGATTATGAGATAATGCCTCGTCCGGTTGATCTCCGCTGCCAGATATGTAAATTTGAAAAAAAAAGCGGATATCTCAAAACATACAGTACTCATGCTAGATGTCAACATAAGCAGATTATGATATAACAATGCACTGTTAAGATGGTTTGTCAATATGGACAAAGAATTTATTTATGTAACAATAGATAAATTTCAGTGCATTTTATATTGACTTTGCGGCTTCCTTTCATGGGGCCTCTGAATTTCTCCACTCCAAACTGATGGTTGTATATACAAGTTTAAACAGCCAATAAAAAAAAATCGCCAGATGGTGTATTTTGCCGCCAATAAGGAAAAAAAAAATATCGCAATTTGAGACATTGGCGAAGCCCAGCGTGATTCCTGAATAAAACTTTTTACACGTTATTTTTCGTACTTTTAAGAAGAAAACATCATTTTTTCGTGTATGAGAAAAATGCATATAAAATTTCATGAGCCACGCCACGATCGTCTTGTATTATTCGAATGCGATCTCTTCCCTAAAATGATAATAAACTTTTTTTTTGTTTTTTTCGTACTTTTAAGAAAGAATTTTTTTTTTCATGTACGAGAAAAATACTCGTATATGAAATTTCGGAAGCCACACCACAACCGTTGTTATATCTGAATTCATGTTATAACGGAGCATG